>VDFB02271358.1:60764118-60866175 GCA_007258455.2 Sequoia sempervirens | reverse complement strand
ATGGACATTGCTTTCAAAGACATCATAGGGAAGTGCATTATCATTTACATGGATGATCTGACTGTTTTCTCCAAAAACAGAGGGGATCATATCTCGGATCTACATAAAGTATTCCAGAAGTGCAGAGAATTTGGCATCTCCTTGAATCCCAAGAAGTGTATCTTCGGAGTTACATAAGGCAAGTTGTTAGGACATGTCATATCAGAGAAAGGAATTGCTATAGATCCAGAGAGAGTGGAAGCTATCCTGAAAATTCAGCCACCTGCCAGCAAAAAAGAGATGAAGTCCTTCTTTGGTAAGATTAACTTTGTCAGAAAATTCATCACTGGATTTGCTGAGATTGTGAAGCCGTTAAATGCTATGTTGAAGCAAGATGCCAAGATCGAGTGGACTACGGAAGCGAAGGAGGCCTTTGCTGAGATTAAGAGAGCCATCGCTGATGCTCCTGTGTTGGTAAGTCCTAACTACAATAAGCCCTTTTATATCTATTCCTTTGCTTCCGACCATTCGTGTGCTGGAATGCTGACACAAAAGTCTGATAAGGGGAATGAGCATCCCATCGCTTTTATGAGTGCACCATTAAAGGATGCAGAGTTGAAATACCCAAGTGTGGAGAAGCAAGCATATGCCCTTGTTCGAGCAGTGAAGAAATTTAGGCATTACATCCTCAGAAATAAGGTGTTTGCAATTGTTCTCGATTCTGTAGTTAAGTTGCTGCTGATGCAGAATGAGTTAGGGGAGCGCAGAGCTAAATGGGTGACCATGCTTCAGGAGTATGACATTGAGATCCAACCGATGAAGTTGGTAAGAGGACAAGGAATTACCCAGACCATGGCAAAGATAGGCCCTGAATTGTCTGTTCATAACTATAATGTTGAAGAAGTTTCCCCAGAGGGCTAGTATGATGATATAGTCCACTATCTGCTGAATCAACGACCTCCAGCTCACCTTAATGCAGTACAGAGGTGAGCCTTAAGGCTGAAAAGTGACGGCTTCATGTTGAAAGGAGCTGTCCTATACAAGAATAATCATGAAGGTATTTATTTGAGGTGCCTTGGAAGATAGGAAGCTGAAAGGGTAATGAGTGAATTTCATGAGAAATATGGTACTGGTCATGGTTCTGCGATTGCTACTGCGAATCAGATTTTGAGGGCAGGGTACTACTGGCCTACATTGTTCAAGGATGTTCATCAACATGTATGGACCTGTCACACTTGTCAGACTGCAGCAATAAGAGAAAGGTGTGCAGCACTCCCGCTCCAACTGGTCACTGAGGTAAAACCTTTTGCTTAATGGGGTATGGACTTCATAGGCCCCATCAATCCACCATCCTCTACAGGACACAGGTACATTCTCACCATAACTGATTACTTTATGAGATGGAATGAGGCTTATGCTTGTAGGCAGTGTACATCAGAGGTAGTAATTGATTTTCTTGAATCTGCCATTCTCAATCGGTTTGGATGTCCTGTTGCTGTTGTGTGTGATAATGGTCCTGCCTTTGCATCTCTAAAGTTCTCAAACTGGGCCTTTGATCATGGCATTGTTGTTAAGTTTGCATCTAATTATTATCCCCAGGGGGATGGTCTAGCTGAATCCTCTAACAAGAACCTGTTGACTGTCATCCAAAAATTGTTAGAGAGGAACCCAAAAGACTAGCACACCCAACTTCGGTTTGCTCTTTGGGCAGATCGTACCAGAGTTAAGTCCTCCATTGGTACATCTCCTTATCATTTAGTGTACGGTCTGGAACCAGTTTTCCCTATCCAACTCAAGATCCCAACCCTACAGTTTATAAATCAGTTTTATGATGAAGGGGATAGAAGGGAGGCCAGGCTGACAGAATTATTGAACCTTGAGGAAAAATGAGACAATGCCCTTGAAAAGTTTGCCAAACACCAGGGGGTAGTTAAGCGATGGTTTGATAGGAGAGCCAAAGTCAAGGCTTTTAGGATTTCTGACCTGGTCTTGTATTGGGATAAGCCGCATGATTAGAAAGGGAGCCATGGAAAATTTGATAAGTTGTGGCTGGGTCCTTACCAGATTGCCAAAATATTGGGAGATAATGCCTTCCGTCTGAGGACTCTCACGGGAGATGACATACCACTGCCTGTCAATGGGCAGTATCTGAAACATTATTTCCAGTCTTGAGCTATTTTCAGCTCTTTTCTTTGTAAATAGTTAGTCTAGGTTGCTTTGTTGTTTGTTTGCTTGCTTTGGTTAGAGTAGGTTTCCCTTTTTGCTTTGCTTATTTTGTTTGGTTAGAGTAGGTTTGCTTTGGTTTGTTTGTTTTGGTTTGCGTTGCTCTTGCCGTTGGTCCTTTCTCTTTTGGGGATTGTGGGTGCATCTGTATGGTAATGGTGGCAAAGCAGGTCTAATGTTCTTGGTATTTCCTTTACAAACTTTGCTCATTTTTTCAGAATATCATGGTATGGATTCTTTAACCTATGTCATTTGTTCTTAGGTTGAGACAAAGGGTTTCTAGTTAGTCTGAACAGGAATATATTGGGGTCTTATACCTTTAATCCTTAATATACCTGAAGTTGTGAAAGGTCCTTATAAGGTCTGAACAGGTAAAAAATCCTTTTCTGCTCTAGTGCCACTGTGGTTCTCAGCCCTGAGTGTGGACTTTATTGTTCACAAGTTGAATGAAGTAAAAGAAAAGAAGCATCAGCAAATTGTAAAAAAAAAGAAGGAATATATATGAAAGTCAAGAAATTTGAATTCAACTTATCAGGGGGATCTGAATATCTCTACCGGGGCTATAGACGCCTGACTGGCAGTAGATCTATGTTCAGAAGGACCACAGCGATAACCTCATTGGGGCTATGGACGCCTGACTGGTAGCGAGGCTCTATCTAGGTTGCTTTTAGAGTAAGAATCTTTACGTAGCCTGTTCATACTATGTCTGGTTCTTCTTGCAACTGTGGGTAGGTAATAAATGCATGTGCACACACTTAGACCCTGGTATAGGAATGCCTGAATGGCTGGGAGTTTCTTTGTTTTAACTTTGGATGGTGGCTAGGTATCTGAGTTGGAACCACTAGTTCTGGGTTCTTGATTCCAGTTTGTCATCGAAATGCTCAGGAGCATTTCCCCAGCGAAGTCGCCATTTGTTGTGCAGTTTTTTTTGCACACATGCCCCACTTGGAGTGGGGACCTTTTTTTTTTTTTGGTGTCTTTGACCTTTGCTTCTATTGGATTTATCATCTTAGGGTCTTGACATGTTGGTCTTGTTGGCTTTGACCTTGCCTTGAGGTTTGAATTGATTGAGAATGAGTTTTTGGCTAAGTCCAGGTTTTCACTTGGATCCGAGATTTTCCAGCTCTGGCGGATTTTCCCGGGCCCTGGTTCCTTGTCCGTTTCTGGCAGGATTCTCCGATTCTGGGTTTCTGCCTCGCTTCGGGATTTTCCGGTTTGGGTGGATTTTCCTGGATTCTGCCAAAATTTCGGCCTTCCTCATTTCCCCAGTTTCTGCATTTCTGCGAAATCTGTGTTTCCGCGCATTCTGGGATTTTCCAAAATTCCGCTTGGGGCTCGGGTTTTCGGACTTGTCAGAAGTGTCTTATCACACATTAATGGTTGAGGTACCTTTACTCAGACGGGTATAAGGGTAGATTTAGGGCATTTTCAGTGCCATTCTAACTTCATTACTCCCTTTTTTTGCTCTGGTGATTTTGAATTTCCATCTGAGCTTTGCGGATTGATCTTCATTTGTTTGTGTGAGGATTGCTTGAGTGCCAGTGTTGGTGTCTTCGCTGCTTGGACGTGTTTGTTGCAAAAGTCACCTTTTCAAGCCCGAGTTTCTTCCACTTTGATCCATGGTATGTAGTCATTGCCCTTTCGTTTTGCTTATATGGTGATTGAGGGTTTTGCATTGGGTATTATTAGATTTGGGTCGGCTCCTGCTTGATTACAATTTCATATTTATAGAGTCGGGGTTTGACCCGTTTGTATGATGAAATCTTGTTCCCGTGTCCTATGAGCTTTATTTATCCATAAGATTGTGTATGTATCCTTTAGGCGGGATTCTGGGTCGGATTGCTTGCTTGTTTTGGGCGCAAAATGTGTTATTATGCGAAATTAGGGTTTCCCTTGGTGTTCGGCCCAGAACGGAGGTTTTACTATGTTTTGAGCGATTTTGACCCTATATCATGTTGGCTTCCCCATCCTGTGGGGATTCAAGTGCTTCAGGTAAGTCCTTAGTTAATATTTTAAAGCCCTAAAGCTCACTCTAGTTTTAATGGCAGAAATTTGACTATTCGATTAGGGCATCATTATTTCGATATGGGGATTCATCCTTTGCATGCTTTTGAAAAGTCTAAATCCTTTGCGTCCTGAGTTTTGTTACTTATCATCAGTTTTGAGATCATTCGAGCTCAGGTGGAGCGGATCCCGTGATCGTTTGAGTTTTGGTTCGTGTTTTGTCATTTTTCGGGTTTCCAAGGTCGTCGTGGAATTTCTTCGCTTCTGGATTTTCCCGGTTTGGGCTTATTCCGCAGACTGGGGTCATTTCTGGCGCATTTTAGGTCATCCACGAAAATCCGTTCCATCCGGATTTTTCTGGATTTCCCGTCTGATTGTGTCCTTTCAAATGTTTCGATGATAGGATTAATGGAACGGTTGTTAATGCTTATTTCTTGTTTCCAATGAGTGAATTTAATGATTATCTTTTGATTTTTCATCTACACTAATGATTTATTTGACTAATGATGCTTTCGCAGTAGGAATCCATCTGGGTCAGATTTTTCTGAAATTCTGCCCCGACAGTATTTTCCCGGATTGCATGATTTTCCTGGATTATCTGTTTTCTCTGGATCTCGAAGGATTAGCATTTGGCAACGGATTTTGATTGATTTATATGATTTATGCTAACCTGTCAGATTGAAATAAGCTTCATAATTGAATTCTAATGATAGTTTTGGATATGCAGGCTGAATCAAGTAAACCTGCTGCTGGGAAGTCCAAGGGTGGTGCAGGGGCATCATCTATCTCTGAGACAGAATGACTACGACAGGACATGAAGAACTAGCTCCCAGAAAGTAAAATATCTTCCGTGTGGGCTAATGTATCTGACACTAACGTTGGTGCATGGCGATATGAGGAGTTCAAATAGAGAACGGCTGAGAAGGATCTGTCAGCTTTGAGATGAGGAATGATGAACTCTGGATTGGTGCATGTGGCGGGTTTCCCTCCGGCGGTCCAGTGTTATGAGCTGATCTTAGAATGTGCTAGACAGTACGACTTTGATACACAGATAGTGGTCAACACTGAAGGGAGGGTCTTGGCGAACTTCAGTCCGGCCTCCATTACACGAGCCTTCAGCATGCCAGATCTTCCTTCAGTTTGTGCCTTGAATATTGACACTGCCAGGACATACTATGAGAACGAGCCAGTCAAGGCTCAGCAGATGATCAACTCATGGCTGGAGAAGCCAAAATCTCACCATTCAAAGTTGCCCAAATAACTGCACAGGGTAAAATTCAGGTCAGATGTCTATGATGCCATTACATTGCTGAGCAGGGTGGCAGGATTCAGAAGTGCAGGAGTGTTAGAGAGTTGGATGGTCCATGTGATCACCAAGATGAGTCAAGGCACGAACTATCACTGGGCAGGGCTCATCAGTGCTGAGATTGACAAACAACTGAGAAATGTCCTCGAGGAAAAGAAATTCACTATGTCTTCTTACATTATGTATGTGCTGGCCATTTCCTATCCCTACAAAGGTTTGACTCCGAGGGGAACCATTGGGCAGGACATAAACTATGAGGTTTATCTAGAGCTGCATTTCAGGCATAAGGATTACAGGAGAACGAATGATGCATTCACAATGCATTTTACCCAGACACTTCAGAATGCAGAGCATATCAGATTATCCGATGGAGCAAAAGGACTAATCCAGAACTACGGAGCATGGTTTATCCAGTTCCCTACATTCACTTACCTCCGGATTGATGGATGCCCAGTGGCCCCTTACAGATTGCCTCTGTATCCCACTGACCATATTGTGCTGCTGGAAGTTGTACGACAAATCTGTGAGTTTGATATAGTGGTGAAGAGGGAAAAGCATAAGACTAGTTTTGGAGGAGACTTCCCTCTTCGGATTGGCGTAGGAGAGATTTGCCCGTCCATCAAATCAGCTCACACCGTAGGTGAGGAGCTGGCGGCCTATGGATTCTCTTTCCATTCTAAGAGAATGAACTTTGATGTAACTAGAGAGGCCCAGAAGAAGGCTACTCAGGAATATAGGCACAAGGAGGACTTAGAAAACTACTGGGTCAATATCAAAGATGACCTCGATGCAAGGAAGAAAAGGTATTCCAGGCTGCCTGTGGAGGCAATTAGACAATATAATGTTAAGCTGATTCCGGATCAGCTTGATGATGATGGGAAATTGGTTCAGGACCATGTTTATGAGGCTATAAAGGACAGGTCAGTCAGTGATATCGATTGGAATGAGGCCGAGGTGACAGAGTTAGAAGATCTGATGGCTTCTATGATGAAATTCACCCTTTCTTGGGTAAGGCACAAAATCTGGGAGTTGGAGAATGTGAAAGTAACTTGCACCTTCGACTTGATGGGGAATCTCAACCCCATGTCAACTTCTGACGAGTCCGGGGAAGAGGATCCCAAAGGGAAATCAGCAAAAATGACACCCTTCAAGATTAAAGTTAGAGGTCCTAAGGGAGCTGAACCTATAACGAAGAGGAAACCAATAGGCAAGCACAGGTGGAAGACCCTGACAATCAGCAATTCCTCTAATGAGGAGGAAACAGAGAAGGCTGAAGAGGAGGATGCTCCTCCACCACCTAAGAAGACAAGAACTACAAGGACAGCGAAGAAGAAAGATCAGACTGCTTCGGAAGATGAACCTCCAATTGTAGATGTGGAGAGTTCGGGGGTGAAAAAACAAAGGTCTATACCAGGAAATCAAGAACTCCTCCCAAGGATGCTACACAACTGAAATATTCCTCCCCAACATTACCAGTTGAAGAGCAGGATAAGCTTGTTTCTCCTCCGCCAAGTGCACTTGAACTGGAGAATTCAGATGAGCGAGAAGTTGGCGGGGAGGTAGAACCGTTTGAGGAAGGAACACTGTTCAGTGAAGCGGCTGAGTTTGGGGTGGAAACAGAAGAGAGACACACTTCTCCGCTGGTGCAATACGAGGATTCCCCAGAGAGTGATACAGGCCGCGGATCACCTGGGCCAGAGGAAAGTATCCCTGCTAGGACTCCATCCCCGGTGCTTCCAGAATTAGGACTTGAGGAGGTTGACCAAGCCAAGCAGATTCTGGAGAAAGAAGATGACAAAGTAACAACTGAGGAGGAGGTCAAGGTTACAGCCGTAGAGGAAGAGAAAGTGACAGAAGATCCAGGAGAAACAAGAATAGAAGGAATCTGGACTGACCCTGTAGCTTCGGACTGGTTGGAGAAGGAGATTGCCAGGAAGAAACAGGTGATTGTTGAGGACACTCCATTAGACTGGGATGAAATGCTATCTCAGATTGGCAAAGGGAAGAAGAAGAAAGCCGCTAACGTGATTTCCTGGGTGGAAAGGGATGAAACGAATAACAGGGTAGTTCACATTGCTACCCCTGCCGCGGATAAAACAAGAGATGATATTACAGGCCAGGACTATAATATCCAAACTATTAACCTTGGGCCAGCCTCCCTGGAGCAGGATATTGAGGAGTTTGAGGGATCCAGTGCCGTAATTGTGGATAGGTTGAAGAAGGAGACCCAAACTAAACGAGAGTTGAAAAGGGAGAATGAAAGATTGAGGAAGAGTTTGGAAGAGGTGATGAAGCCTCTGTAGTCTCTCCACCCCTCTTCCTCTACTACTCCAAGTTTTCTGCCTAAGGAGACAATCTCCGGGATTGAAAAGATGAAGGCCTCTGCTCAAGCTGCTACTGATTGGCTGATGGATGTCTAGACGAAAGGGGATAATGCTATCAAAGGGATCTTGTTTGTGGGGAAGGATGCAATCCGCGGAAAAGAACTGTTAGAGCACATCTTGTCTCAGGATAAAGATAACATAGACCTTCTATTGCAGAAATCAAAGACTATTCTGGGACATGGCAAGGATCAATTGGCTAAGGATGGAATCCTTCCTTTCTCCAGGCTGGATGAACTGTGGAAGTGGTTTGAGGCATTGCAGGTCAGGCAGGGGGGTCTGAAGAAGATACAAAAACGAAGGAAGTCCATTGATGGCGACCTTACAGCAGTTTATGACGGATGCATCACCTTCTTTGAGGTGATGATAGGGAGGAAGAAGATAGCCCCCAAATATTTGAGCCTCGAGCAATTGAAAGAGTGGTGGCATGAGGTTTATGCCCCGGATTCTGATGGAGCTGTCACCGGCCACTTACTTGATGATGCAGCCACCTACATGGCAGTGATAGATTGATACATGGCCAACAGGGAGGATTGGAACAAGATTGTTGAACGGTCCAAGGAAGAGACAAACTCTATTAAATGCTGACTTAGGGTTTTGCTATTGCCACCTATTGCTGAGTTGGATAGAATATTCTCGAAGGTCCAAGGGTCATCCAGGCAGAGGAAGGATAAAGGGAGCGGCAGTTAATGCTCATTTTGAGATTTGTGCTTCCCTATTACCATAGGGCATGCATTGGACCGGACTTCCTTGGGGACTGTGTCAAAGCCGACTTGGATGATGGCATTTAATGTGTGCCTTAGTTCATTTCCTTGGCCGACCTGTCTTGGCGGTTTTATTATTTTGTAAAAATGTTTGGTTGGGCCGACATATTTTTGGGGGGAATTTGTTATAAATTGGCATTCTTGCCTCATTGTAAGGGTTAGACATTGGTTAGCTAAGCAGTAATAGAGATAAGCAAGAGCAATAGTTAGAATTTCTTAGTCTTTTCTTGAAGTAAATACTGTATTAGAACAGTTGAATTGTTGTAGATTTTGGTGATTAATACAATTGGAGACATTATGGTTTTCCTGGTGGAATCCTTTGTGTTATTTCATCTTGCATGGTTCTTGTTGTTCCATCTTTTAAATTGCTTGAAGATTTAGGGTTTAATATTCAGAAATAGATTAGTTTCAGTTGGATAAATGATGTTTATGATTTCATATTTGGAATGTTTGTAGCTATCTCTAGTCTATACTCCCAGTAACTATCTGATTGTAGTAGGCTGGTGAAGTCAACCTGGACCATATATATTTGATGTGCTTAAGTTCGATTGTAGATGCAAGTCTATGATTTGAAAATTTAAATACCTCAGAAGATTGCACCGTTCTTTTAAGATTGCATTGTGGGTCGATCAAGAACTGGTTATTTGAGATAGGTCCATTCCAAATATCTATTGTTTACATTATTCATTTTAGGAGTAGTTTAGATTCGATTATATCCTCACATCCTTATCTTTTGCTATTTCTTTATCATTTGGTTAAATTTAGGATTAAAGATCATCGTATTGCAAGATCTAATAAACAAGGAGATACAGTTTGCTTGTAATAAGGTCCGATTGTGATTACCAGCATTTCACATTTTATCTGAGTTGTTTTATGCATTGTTATGACCTAACACGTGAGAGACCTTGGGGTGATTTTCAATGATTTATTATTGAAAATAACCTTTCAAGAGAGATAGGATATTATATTTTGTCTTAGTTGTTGCTGTGCAGAAAACACCATCAACAACTAGGAATGGTACATTTACACTAGGCATGGTCCTCTTTCAAACCAAAACATGCGAAATTTCTCCAAGATACGTTCAACTGACTTGATCCTTTAAGGGTCCAAAGTGCAAAAGGGAAGCAATCTTTGATGGGGTATTACTTAGAAATCGTAGTGCTTACGAAATCTTTGTTTGAGCCTATGAGATGATGTTGGGCCCCTCTATAATAATATCTCTTGTTTTTTTCTTATCTCGAAGTGGTTTTCCCATGGTGTCTAGTTTTCACTTGATGGAAAACGTGTCAAATGCAAGCAATCGCAGTGCTTACGAAATCTTTGTTTGAGCCTATGAGATGATGTTGGGCCCCTCTATAATAATATCTCTTATTTTTTTCTTATCTCGAAGTGGTTTTCCCATGGTGTCTAGTTTTCACTTGATGGAAAACGTGTCAAATGCAAGCAATGCAAAGTTGCAAAGTGGTGCAACTTTCATTTTGCAACTCGTGTGACCAAACAGAATATTCCAACACATCTGAATAGGTATGTTTATGCTAGGAATAGTCATCTTTTATACCCAAACATGCAAAATTGCTCTGAGCTACATTCAATGAGATTGATCCCTTAAGAGTCCAAAGTGCAAAACTGCTACAAACTTTAGCATGTTCTTACTCGAATACCGTGATTCTTAGAAACTTCTTATCTGATCTTATGAGATCAATTTATGCCCCTCTATAATAACCTCTCTCATTATTTTCTATCTCGAAGGCATTTCCCCATGGTGGAGAATTTTCACTTGGGGAAAAAGTTGTCAAATGCAACTAGTTAAAAGTTGCAAAGTGGTGCAACTTTCATTCTACAACTCGTGTAACCAAATGAACTATTCCAAAACATCTGAATAGGTATGTTTATGCTAGGAATGTTCTTCTTTCACACCCAAACATGAGGAATCGCTCTGAGCTATGTTCAACCGAATTGATCCCTTAAGAGTCCAAAGTGCAAAATGGCTACAAACTTCAACATATTGTTAATCAGATATTGTGATGCTTAGAAAATTATCGTCTAATCCCATGGGATTGTGTTGGGCCCCTCTACAATAACCTCTCTTGGTTTTCACTATCTTGTGTGACCAAATAGATTGTTCAAACATGTCTGAATAGGTATTTTTATGCTATAAATGGTCCTCTTTTGCACCCAAACATGTGGAGTCGCTTTGAGCTACGTTCCACCAGATCAATCCCTTAAGAATCCAAAGTGCAAAATGACTGCAAACTTCAAAATGCTATTACTTGGATACCGTGATGCTTAGAAACTTATCATCTAATTTTATGGGATCATGTTGAACCCTTCTACAATAACCTCTCTCATTTTTTTCTATCTTGGAGGAATTTTCCTGGGATGGCAAATTTTCACTTGAGAAAAAGTTATCAAAAGCAAATAGTTGAAAGTTGCAAAGTGGTGCAAATTTTATTCTGCAACTCATGTGACCAAGTAGACTATTCCAATCTGTCCAAATAGGTATGTTTACACTAGGCATGGTCCTCTTTCGTACCCAAACATGTGGAATCGCTTTGAGCTACGTTCAATCAGATCGATCCCTCAAGAGTCCAAAGTGCAAAATGACTACAAACTTTAGCATGTTGTTACTCAGATGCCATGATACTTAGAAACTTATCATCTAAGCCTATGAAATTGTGTTGGGCCCCTCTATAATAACTTCTCTTGGTTTTTGCTATCTTAGAGATATTTTCCTGCAGTGGCAAATTTTACTTGAGGAAAAAGTTGTCAAATGCAAGTAGTTGAAAGTTGCAAAGTTGTACAATTTTTGTTCTACAACTCATGTGACCAAATAGATTGTTCACACACATATGAATAGGTATTTTTATGCTAGAAATAGT
Source organism: Sequoia sempervirens (assembly GCA_007258455.2). NCBI lineage: Eukaryota > Viridiplantae > Streptophyta > Pinopsida > Cupressales > Cupressaceae > Sequoia > Sequoia sempervirens. Next base: position 60,854,639 of record VDFB02271358.1, on the reverse strand, counting down.
CCTCTTTCACACCCAAACATGCAGAGTCACTCTGAGCTATGTTCCACTAGATCAATCCCTTAAGAGTCCAAAGTGCAGAATGGCTACACACTTCAACATGCTATTATTTGGATACCGTGAGAGTTAAAAATTTCTCATTTGATCCTATGGGATCATGTTGGACCTCTCTACAATAGCCTCTCTTGGTTTTTTCTATCTTGCAGAAATTTTCCTAGGATGGCAAATTTTCACTTGGGGAAAAGTTGTCAAATACAAATAGTTGAAAGTTGCAAAGTGGTGCAACTTTCGTTCTGCAACTCGTGTAACCAAATAAACTATTCCAATGTGTCCAAATAGGTATTTTTACACTAGGAATGGTCCTCTTTCACACCCAAATGCATGGAATCGCTCTAAGCTACATTCAATCAGATCGATCCCTTAAGAGTCTAAAGTGCAAAATGGCTGCAAACTTCAACATGTTGTTACTCGGATACCATGATATTTAGAAACGTCTCATCTAATCCTATGGGATTGTGTTGAGCCCCTCTACAATAACCTCTTTTTTGTTTCACTATCTTGGATATATTTTCTCATGGTGGTGAATTTTTACTTGAGGAAAAAGCTATCAAATGGAAGTAGTCAAAAGTTACGAAGTGGTGCAACTTTCATTTTGCAACTTGTATGACCGAATAGACTATTCCAATGAATCTAAATAGGTATTTTTACACTAGGGATAGTCCTATTTTTCACCCAAAAATGGGAAATCACTCTAAGCTACGTCCAACCAGATTGATCCTTCAAGAGTTCGAAGTGCAAAATGGTTGCAAAATTCAGCATGTTGTTAGTCGGATATCATGATGCTTAGAAACTTTTCATCTAATCCTGTGGGATTGCATTCGGCCCCTCTACAATAACCACTCTTAATTTTTTTATTTTGAAGTGTTTTTCCCATGGTGACCAATTTTCACTTGATGGAAAAAATGTCAAATACGAGCACTGCAAAGTGGCAAAGTGGTGCAACTTTTGTTCTGCAACTCATGTAACCAAACAAACTATTCCAATACATCTGATTAGGTATGTTTATGCTAGGCATGGTCATCTTTTGCACCCAAACACACATAATCGCTCCAAGCTGCATTCAACCAGATCGATCCCTTAAGAGTCTAAAGTGCAAAATAGCTTCAAACTTCAGCATGTTACTCTGATATTGTGATGCTTAGAAACTTCTTGTCTAATTCTATAGGATCATGTTGGGCCCCTCTATAATAACCTCTCTCAATTTTTGCTATTTCAAAGGAATTTTCTAGTGGTGGCAAATATTCACTTGGGGAAAAAGTTGTCAAATTTAAGTAGTTGAAAGTTGTAAAGTGGTGCAACTTTCATTGTACAACTCGTGTGACCAAACAGATTGTTCAAACACATCTAGATGGGTACGTTTACACTAGAAATGGTCTTTTTTTGCACCCAAACATGTAGAATCGCTATGAGTTACATTCAACTGGCTCAATCCCTTAAGAGTCCAAAGTGCAAAAGGGAAGCAAACATTGATGGGCTCTTACTCAAAAATTGTGATGCTTACAAACTCTTCGTCTGAGCTTACAGAATCATGTTGGGCCCCTCTACAATAACCTATCTAGTTTTTATTATATCAAAGTCATTTTCCTATGGTGTCCAATTTTCACTTGATAGAAAAAGTGTCAAATGCAAGCAGTGTAAATTTGCAAAATGGTGCAACTTTCATTTTGCAATTCGTATGACCAAATAAAATACTCCAACATGTCCCCATAGGTAGGTTTACACTAAACATTGTCCTCTTTCACACCAAAACACACATAATTTCTCTGAGATTTTTCAACCAACTTGATCTATTATGATGGAATGCAAAACAATTGAAAAAAGAAACATACACACAATGGTTGAGAAGTCAAAGTTTTCCACATAAAATGTGTATGATCATTGTGCACAGCACCTTGTTCCTCCATCTAATTAAGTAGGTCTATTTCAATGGTTTTAGTCATGATAATGTCAAATAAGGCCATGATAGGCCATTTTGTAATGTTGCATTTAGTTTTGCATTGGTGTGGGGTCGTTTGAGTCAATTATGTATGTAGGATAGGGAGTAGGAATAAGAAAATAGAATTGGTAAAGGAATCAGAAGAGATTACTAATGTTGCTCCTATTGAAAATTTAGAATCTAGGCCTTAAAAGTAAGGCTAAATGACATGAAAAGAATAAATTGCTTGATAATAAGTTATATTAGGTAGGAAATAGGGTGGGTTGTGGAGTTTCATGTGTTCAAAAGGTCTGGAAGGATATGTGAGGTTAAAAGTATGTTATGGCATGATGCCCTAGTTGGGAAAAAATGGATTTTGAATGAAAAAGAGAGGTTTGAGGGACTAAAAGTGGGGGTGATCCCACAATAGTGGTTTACAATTTTTGGCCAAATTGGACACTAAAATTATTATTTTTAACTAAATCTTCACATTTGGGCACCTATAGCAGTTAAATCGTGAAGAATTGGAAGATGATGCAAACTAGAGTCTTGTCACATTTTGTCTGTAGATTTTTAAAATATTTTTTTTAAAAGTTTTGGAATCAAATTGCACTTCTTTTTTCCATCTCCCACAAAAACTAGTTTTTTTCCAAAAAATAACATTTTTAAAAAAGTGACGCGCACCATATAACACATAATTTTTTTCCCATGAAGGATAAAATTCTAATTATTTTTAATTTAGATTTGTAACTCTTATATCTAGTGCTTCCACTTGGTTAGACAATTTTTTATTGAATATTTACTCTTTAATCAAGTTTTGAAGTCAAAGCAATAACAATTCAGACATAGTGTGACTGTATAACATATAGCTTTTTTTGTATATATTGATTTTTATTTATTTTTGGTTAAATCAAGGACTTCAATATTTGGTGCATTCATATTTTTCATTTTTTTTTTATAATCTACTATTTTTCCACATGTGCAGAATAGAGACCTTCATTTTTAATGAAAAACCTATGTTTAATAAAACTAAAAAAACAAATACATAACAAAACCAAAACATATTAAAATTTTATTCGTTGGATAGCTCTTTCCGAAGACTACATGATTTTAGTTGGGTTTGTGAAGATTCTTCCATTTTCATCCTCAACCTGAGCTCCAAAGTACCAAAATCTAGGATTTTTTTATGTCTCAGGGGGGATGAGGAATAAGGGGGGTTCGAGTGAACCCCTAGGGGTTTGTTTGAACCAGGGTTCATTCGAACCCCCCTTCTATAAGGGGTTTTGTTGGCCTTTTTGGTGAGAAATAATTAAAAAGGTTAACTCAAACCTAGGTTCTAGTGAACCCCTAATGGGTTCAGTTGAACCAATAGGTTCGTACAAACCCCTAATATCAAGTTTTTTACCATGCATTCATTTTTTGTGAGTTTTTCTTCCTCACTTGAATTGTAAACTACTATTGTGGGTTCACCCATGCATAAAGTCAGGGGGCAACATAATTTTGTTTTCAATTAAGTTTGTGTAGGAAGATGTTTTGAGGTTGTATGAGATATGGATATGGGGTTTTCAATAAACCATAGTGAAATTTGAGAAAAGTGAGGGTTTAGAGGATAGTGGGGTCAGAGGTCCAATCACACCCTAAAAGTTATGGATTTTGTGGATTTGCAGATTAGTAAATGTTTCCCAATGGTGTTTTGCAATTGAAAGAGTGATTGATAGGGTGTTGCTTTGTTAAATAGACCTATTCGGGGGTCTAGGACAACATTGAATCACTAGGTTGAGGGTTTTGTTTCAAAAGAGTCTCATGGGATTTTGAGCCATGTGAAAGTATGTGTTAAAGGGTGTTTGAAAATAATGAGGGTTGGAGAGATTGTTTAGAAAATTTGAAAGTTATGTCAAGAGAGGTAGGTCAGTTGACCTACTAGAGAGACTAGGTGAAAAATTGAAAACAAGCCAAGATAGTGATTTGGGAGAAGAAAAGTGGTTGGAAGTTCTTTGTATGGTGAAAGTGGATCAAAGGCCTCCCTATCATTGCATCAATCATCCCAAAGTCTAGCAAGCACAAGACATTTTTCAATTATCCACCTTGCCATTACAACAATATACAACCAATTGTAAATGTGTACAATGGTGGAACTTCAAAACATTTTATTTTTCCTTAATTAGCAACTTTGGTTGTGAAGCATTTTGTCATTTTCATGTTTGAAAATTGGAGTCTTAGAGAAACAAGTGATGCTCTCACGTACATTTATTATTTGGTGTGATAAATAAAGTTCCCATCATTGAGTCCATTTCTTATTTGTATTATAAATTATAACTTGCTTTCTCCTATGTCCATTTCCTATACAAGAAATAATATTGCAAAAAGTTGATGTATAAATCTTTTGATGTGTTTATATGGTGATGGATCAAGAACATAACAATTCATTTTGCATTATGAGGACTATGTTGTGAACATTTTTAAAGACTATTCAAAATAAATGTTTGTATAATAATGTGTCAAGAAGTTAACTACTTCATCTACTATGAATATTATGTTCTGCAAGTGTTGTGAAGATTATGTATCCTTTGCTTAATTGCATTGTTCCAATCAAAGGATTAAATATATTGGAATGTTTTATGAATCATTTCATGCAATACCAATTGAAAACATGTTTTTTGCTTTTAGATAAAGTTGTTTAGCATCAATCAATTAATATTCAAAATAAACCATGAAGGACATCAATGATAAATGCTAGGGCTAATCAATTAATAAGTATACACATGAATAATTCAAGCATGTACATGTGAATAAAGGAAGCAAAAGTACTCAAAAACATGTAAGCCTTGAAGTATACACAAGAATACATAGTATACACAAATTAATACAAAGTATATGCATGAATACAAGTTATACACATGAAAACACATAAGTCACAAAGTATACATTAGAATACACATAAGTCACAAAGTATACACATAAGTTGTAAAGCATACACTTGAATACACGTAGTTCATATCTATTGAAACATGGATTTATAATGTAAATATGAACACCATTGATAAAAAATATTTGTATTAATAAAATATCCATGTAGGAATACATCAATATATGCTGATATAAGTATAAAATATAGTTACAAAATAGCCATATAGGCTTACGAGAATGCCATATAGGCATACAATGTCAAATATATCCAATACAAAATATGTACAAAAATGCCACATAGGCATACGACAAATGGCTCTAGAATCAAAATTCATCGCTCTCCATGCTATCAAAATAAAATCTTTCCCTTTTCTTGTCGATCAAATAGTGATACGTCTTTCACTCATTTATGCTATGGTCGAGGAGTGCTCCTAGTACTTGTCATAGGGTTTCATTCTTGGTCAAGTCTTATTTGTTACAATAAGAAGTAAAGACATTAATATATAAAAAATCACATTAACAAAATGATATATTTAGAAAAAAATCACTTATCACCATTTGATGATCACTCTCCATGAGGGAAATATTCGGATTCCCATGTTGAGATGTGCTAAAGCCCTGTATAAACCATCCAAATAGAAATTAAACTATGAATAAATAATGGTTTTATTTTTCACTAATATCTATAACAATGAATGTAAATTGAAATATAGTAATTTGCCTCATATCTCCCCTGTCAGAGCCATTGAGGATTCTATAGAAAATGAAACACCAATGTCTATTTCCATTTGAACATTCAAAGGTTTCTCCGCTTGCAACATCTAAAAATAAAACAACAATTTATTTAATCATGAAAACTACAATAACGATCCACATCATGACTTATAATGTATGAGATAATGAAAAAAACATTAAGTACTTATTAAAATATATATATTTTTACTATCATGCTTACTATTTTCCCTATCCATATCTTGTTTGAAAGCACATGTTTTTAGGCTTTTACCCATAGCAGCAGACCAATGAACCATTCAATAAAATGCTTTTGTAGACATGTACGATGATTGTGGTGGCATAGAGAAGGTAGTGAATTGTTTGAAAAAATGCCTCAAAGAAATGGGGTCTCATGGTGATGGAATGCCATTACAATCAAATGCACGTCATGGCATTCCATCACCATAAGACCACATTTTTTTTAGGCATTTTTTCAAACAATTCATTGCTTTCTCTATGGTATTATTGCTTAATATTATGCTTTGATAGAAAAATTTTCAAGCATCCATAGTTTGCTGGAAAGCACCTAGTTTAGGATTTTAGCCATAGCAGCAAGGAAGTGAGTAGTTTGATAAAAAGCTTTGGTACACATGTATGGAAAATGTGGTATCATAGAAAAGGTGGTGAGCTATTTGAATAAATTCATTCCATCACCATGAGACCGCATTTCTTCCAGGCATTTTTTCAAACTACTAACTGCCTTGTCTATGCTATTCCTTACTATTATGCTTTGATAGATTTTTTCCAAGCATCGATAGTTTGTTGGAAAACACCTTTTTTAAGCTTTTAGCCATAGTAGCGAGGAAATGAACTATTTGATAAAATGCTTTGGTAGACATGTATGGAAAATGTGGTAGCATAGAAAAGGAAATGAGTTGTTTGAAAAAGTTCCTTAAAGAAATTGGGTCTCATGGTGATTTCCATCACCATGAGACTGCATTTCTTTGAGGCATTTTTTCAAACAACTCATTTCCTTGTCTATGCTATTGCTTACTATTATTCTTTCATATATTCCTTCCAAGCATCCATAGCATAGACAAGGCAGTGAATTGTTTGAAAAGATGCCTCAGTAAAAAGTGGTCTCATGGAATGCCATGACAAGAAAATGCAATTGTAAACTGCTCCTACTTATTACTTATGCTATGTGAAGTAATTGCATCACTGCTTATGCTGACTTTCCAAAAAACTATATTGTAGTTGAAATTTTGTCATCTATCAACATAAAGTTATTAGTTATGGAATGTGAAGTAATGCTTTGAGTTTGAAAGATGTCCAATGCAACGTAATCAATGATATGAATATAAATTACACAAATCTATTAAGTACAATTAATTAATTAAACTCTTTATTTTATTACTTGCATGTAGGTTTGACTAAATCCACTAGCACTGGGAGGTGTTCCCACAAAACCTCCAATATTAGCCTATTCCACATTGAAAATCACAGATTAAAATACCATTCATCAAACAATGCTATTAACATGTAATAAATTTATAATTGTTTACTAGTTACATACCTCAACAATAGATGTAGTGGAGAAATAAGCAGGTGTAGGGCCAGTGTATCCAATATCAACACTGTGACCCTGCAATTTTTTTAAAATCATAAAACTAAATTCTAGTTAATCTTGCATTTCAAAATGAAAATTTAATAAATTAAATTCAATGAACATGCTAACTTTTACCTAAGTATCAATGCCATATGACTCATGCAAAATTTCAGCTGCCCTCTCCATCTCCATAGCTACTAACAGATCCTGCGTAGCAACCTCCTGAGTGTCGATGGGTTCATATGAACAAGTTGCGCCACAAGATTGACACAAATGGGTTTGAAGGCCACCACTCAAAGACTCCCTTGGATGGCGTTATAAAATAGGGCTGGCATGTTGGATGACACTTTGGGTCAAAGAGTTGATCACCTGCAAAGTCTCTACATTAGCACTCTCCTTTGCGACGAAAGGGAATACGATGTTCTCATGAGGTGGCCTAGCGAGAGGTCATCACCCTTGCTATGTAGGATCCAACTGTGCACCAGGTCTATCTTGAGCCAACCCCCCACCTCTCACCTAGAAGTCCCTCATATCAAATATTTTGGGATTTTGTTCAATATTAACTCACAATATAGTTTCCTAAGGAAATACTGTAGGACTTCACAATTTTTCCATGATGGGTAATCAAAAACCATGTACCAAGTATCATAAAAAAAGTTTCTAATCTATTGGTGGTGGCACCAATGAATAAGAAACCTCTTCGCATTGAGGGTAAGATTTTGATTTGTGCGTGGGTCAATGAATAATGAGAACAAATTACCTTTTGTAATTTTGAGATCCTTTACATCTTTATGTGATAATTTATCTATGTAATAAGCCCTAGCTGCTTGCCTCCTATCTTTCCATCTAGTTATTTGTTTGCTAATTGAATCTACTTTTTTTAACATTTCTTTCAATGAAATTTCCAGGGTCATTCTTTCCGTGTTTGAACCATTTGGATCACTCAACCTCTTGATTAAATCCTCAATTTGTTTTCTATTGTTCTCAATTTCACTTATTAAATTTTGTTGAGTGTCAGGAGGGTGTTTAGCGATTGGCGGAGGAGGTTGTTGTTGTGGTTGATTAACTTGAGGATTTTGTTGTTGAGGATTTTGACATTTGTAGGTTGATTTGCATCTCCTACAAATTCAAAAAATAAATATCAAATAAAACCTAAAACAAAAAATCATTACCTCTGAGACCTCTTTGTCGATGTGGCGGCATCATGGTGATCAAACAACAACCATTGATGAAGAAATTCACAAAATAACTCCTCCTAGAATGTGAACGTGTAATATTAGGGTTTTGGCTGCAAACAAAACACAGTCACAAGTACAATGAATTCATTTTCTATTTTTTGTTTTTAATAGGTCATAATGCGAGCCCATTATAATGCGCTCATGTTATGGGATTTTTGTGGTTGAGCCTCAGGCTCGACACACCAATCCAGAATGTGAGCACGATATATCGTGCTTGCATTATGAATTTTCAATTTAAAAAAAAAAAAATGGCCACAAATTGGCTACCCATCTTCATGCACCTACTCGGACACCAAAAAATTAAGGAACAATCATCTTTGATTGTCAAGTAAGAGGGAAGTTCATAGCAAATGCAATGAACATGAGACTTTGAGCATAAATTGATGACAGTTAGAGGATCCATAGAAAACAAAGATAAAGTGAAAAGTAAAGACAATGAGAAATAAGAAAGACAAAATATATAGTGAAGATGATCATCTGGGATAGTCCACACACAAACAAGTAGCTTTTAGGTGAAAATGAAACCTAGTTTGAAACCCTAATTATTCCATTGTATAAAAACCAATGAAGATATGATAGTATCAGTGGCTGCATTTTTTTTAATAGTAATATGCTCTTTGGAGGGATTTTTTTATCCTTATTGTCAACTTTGAGAAATAGTAGCTAGCATCTATCATGTTGTCAAGTTTTAGTTGTTAATAGGGTGAACTCTCATCTGTGAACAAATTTCATGAATTGGAAGATTTATTGGATAAAGCATGGGAAAAAGTGGCAAGGTAAAAAATTGAGTTAGGCATGGAAACCCAATTTCATCTTAAGTTTTCTTTTCCAGTGTCTCAAGATAAAACTATAGATGATAATTCTCCAATGCTAATGCAATATGGTCATGTACTTTGTGGTCATGTAATTTGCAAGGATAATATGTGGAACCTAGAAGCTTTTGGAACATCAAAACCTCTATTCAAATAGCATTTACCATTGATAATCTTTTCATCATGATTATCCTTGTATGCATAAATAAAATTTCTTATGGAAAACAATCTCATGTTGGAGCAATAAACCATGTCTAGAAGATAGGTTAGTCTAGTAATTTGATGGTCAGAATGAGCAAGAATTGAGTTCAAAAAGTAAAAAATGCTATGCTTTTGTAGTTATTGACAATTATTAATCATGAAAATTAAGAATCATAGTTGAAGATGACAATGTTAAAACTACCAAAGAATAATGGAATGAGGTAAGCAATAATTTGTCTCAGAAGATAGTGAAAATATACAGAGACTTCTTTAAATCCCGGAACAAAGGATGGTAAAGCCACAACCTCATAAATCCATGAAAATGCAAGTTTACAGGGGCCAAGTGCAGAGAATGAGGTTTTTTCTTCATCATTTTTTCCAAAAATGCAAAAGAATATAGCGACGGCCTAAAAAATGAATTTAAACCCACAAGCATTCCTCACCATTGCTTGCAATAGAATCAAAGCATTGAGAATGAAATACACAAAATAAACAAAGGCATTTTCATTTTTTTCTACTTAGATGGAGGCTTGAGATTGAGAGAAATGAAAATGAAATGTAGAAAATCAAAATATGCTCATTTTTTCTACTCAAATAGAGCTCGAAATGAGCACTTTATCTATAGAAAATGAAAGAGGAATGAAAATTTTATGCATACAAATGGCTTACCCAAGCTCGGTCTTGAAAAATTTTCAACTTAAGCCTTCATGGGTGCTCAAAAATTTCTAGATAATCCTCCAAGAAATTTGTCAAAAATATTCTGGTAAAACCCTATGGTAGTGCCCTCATGTTTTCCAAAGTTGTAAATAAAAATTAGAATACATTATGTGTTTGGAAATTGTTTTTTTTGTTAGGGTTTTAACCTAGCTTTGGTTGAAAAAACTAGAGGCATTTTTCCTTTATTTTTAACATTTTCAATGTATTTTAATTTCCTCTTTATGTATACATCATTGTGCTAAGTGTCTAAGGAGTTTCCCTTTTAGACTTATGAATTTTGTATTAACCCTCAAAACATAAATGAAAGATGCTTTATTTTTTCATTTGACATGTAATTTAAAACATTTATTAAAGTAGTGCATTATAAACTACTTTATTAGTGTTATGTAAATGCAAGATAAAGATATGTATGCCTTCAAGATATCATCAAAGAATATGGTTGAAGGTTGTTTATGGTTTATGCTAAGCATATAGGGAAGTTGGAGGAGGTTATCTAACATTTAGAGGGAATATAGGGCTGTTTTTACTTGGTTTGGAATAGTTTTGGGAGCTTTTATGATGGGTAAGGTCATGTTTTGACCTTTTCTTCACTTTGGACTCAGTTTGGACGGAGTTTGGGAGCTATTTTCTAGGCTTTTTGGTTATGCATGACCAAAGGATTTTGGGTCCCTATTTTGGTGCAACTAATTGGGTAAGGATATAATAACTTTAGTATTCATTTGTGAAGTTATTTTGAATTATTTTCTTTTGTCTACTTTGTGACTTTTGGAGTCCTCTGCAAAAAAAAGACTATATTTTGTAACTCTTTGAACATGTATAGTAGTTCATACCTTGAAGATAAAGAAAGATAAGTAGTTTGACCCTCTCAATTTTTTGTTTTATTGTATGCATTTGGATGATTTGATGCAATGATTTGTGAAATTTTCTCATTCCTATTTTTTGTGTCTCATTAGTGGAATCTTAGAACATAAAGTATATGTAGTTGCAGGTGATTCAAGTTTTGAAAGTTTCTTTCCTTCTATGATTGTGCATTATAGCCTTCTTACAAAGTGTTGATGAAAAGGAATATCAATATTTAGTTGTGTATATCAAGCTTGTAGTTGATTAACTATGTATGCAAGTTTCTTGCATGTTTTAGTTAATGTTAAGGTGAATCACCTTAAGTTTTCTAGTTTTTTCAGTTTATGCTTCCCTCTTACCCTTTCCTTTGCAAATAATTATAATATTTGTAGGTGATTACCTTAAGATCCAACTTTCTCTGGAGGTTCTTTTCTACTTTAGGTGACCCACAACCTTAGAAAAGTTCCTAGATGTTTCTCCAATATGTTGAGTTATGCAACTTAGCATGGGCACAATATTAGAAGACAACAAGAATTATTCTCGAAAGGGTATGCCGGTTGCAACTACCCTTTGTATTGTATAAAAACCCATGAAAACTAAATTATTTGGATGGAGAGAGAAAAGAGGAAAATAATAGGCACTGCACATCACGGGAATAGGATTCTAGGTTAGCAAGTTGTGTGTAAGGTGGATAAGTGGAACATCTATAGTGTGTGTCCAACCTGGGGTACATAGGGTACACTCAAGATAGTCTTGGATAGAGCATGGTTCTCCATGAGTGTTGAGGATTGTTACTAAGGAACCAACACATTGTGAAGAGTTGCCAAGTATTATTTTTTCCACTGATTTCTCATACAAGGAAGAGGCTGAACCAGGGTCTATTCCAGCAATCGTTAGAACTATCTGCACATTTAAAATAAGATAAGTATTATATTGTGTTCATTTTGGAAATTAAAATCTGATATCTTGTTTATGGCTCAATCTGATTCATTTCATTTTGCTTTCAATTCAATTAATAAAAATATAATCAATTTCTTGAATTTAAATATGTGGAATAAATCAAATTTGCTACACTTAAGTTTGGAAAATATATCTATGAAATCAATTTCATTGTTGCATTTAAATTGGGAAATCATACTATTTTAGAGATGGTATGTGAACTTTTTGGTCCTAGTTCACCTTGATACAAAGATGTCTACTACTACCTGCAAGACCTTCATCTATAAGACCGCTAGATATGCTATCATCATTGACACTCTTTATCACAAAATCCTAGACAACACCCTCTTGAGATGTCTTGATATTGATGAAGAAAAAACAACCTTACAAGTACTAAGGGTATATGTGGAGCTCACTCAAGTGGTCCTAATCTAGCTAAGATCATGCAAGTTGGATACTATTGGCCAATAATGAAACACGATGCATACCAATTTTTCAAGAAGTGTAGATAGTGCCAAATAAATGGAGATCTTATACACACACCAACAAAGAACTCCATTCAATCACATCATCATGGACATTCACCTAATGGGGACTTGACCTCATGGATAAAATACATCCCACCTCATCCAACATGGCCACAAGTTCATTATCAAAGTGATTGAATATTTCACAAAATTGATAGATGCTATGCCTATGTTGTAAATTACTAGCGAAAAAATATCTAAATTCATCCTTAATTACATCATTTTTTGGTATGGTGTCCAACATTCTATCATTACTATCATTACTGATAATAGTCATCCATTTAAGAGCCAATATGTTCATGAATTATATAAAAAAATTACATATCCAACACCACTTCACCACTCCATAGTATTGCAAGGTAATGACCAAGTTGAGGCATCCAACAAGACCATCATTAAAATATTGAAGACTATCATTGATTCTAGTTGTGATTGGAATCTCCAACTCAATACCACCTCATGGGCTTACCGGACTAGCATTCACATTCCCAAAAGAGCCACACCATATTTCTTAGTCTTTAGTTCAGAAGCCATCCTTTTTATTGAGGTTGAGTTTCCTTCCCTAAGGGTATCCATGCAAGGGATTAATGATGATGAGGAATATCATGTATCTAGATTGCATGAGTTGGAATTGTTAGGTGAACAAAGAAATAGTTCATTGGTTCACCTATAAGCCTATCAAAATCATCTTTTTTGTTATAATACGAAGGTTTTGGTCAGACACTTTGGCATTAGTGACTTGGTCTTAACGGAAAATCCTAAGAATGCAGCAAAAAGAGAGAAGCCTACTAAAATTGAGCATAATTGTTTGGGTCAGTACATCATAACAACAATATATGGGTTTGGTGCATATCATCTTTCGACTCCTGAAGGTGAACCATTTTCAAAGCCTATCAATAGTTTGCAATTGCCTAAATTCTACACCTAGCCTCAGAGAGCCTTTGTAAAAAACTCAAAAATACCAAAAAATTAAAAAATAAAGAAATTTATCACCTTGATGAAAACCTAGTAAATGGATGTCTCGTGTGCTCACAAAAAAAAAAGAACAAAAAAATAGTAAAGAGAACTAATTCGTTCAATAGTAAAAACCACTTTAGTGGCACTTTGGATAAGTACCATGGTGAAAACCTGGAAATCAAACACCATGTCTAGTTAGTCTTTACCCCATCATCTACTATCATTCTATCTGGATTTCCATCCTTGCTCATAATAAATTGAAGTACATGCTTTCTCTAACCATCCATAATAACGCTTTGTTATTCTTCTCATCATCTAGAATAGTTAAAATTTCACATCTTTTTCCTTCCATACCCATCCATTATAAGGCTTATTTTCTTCCATCCCTAATAAGTCAGTCTTATACCTGACTAGGGGCAACTACTTAACTCATGGCTTCAATGGATCGTAAACTTGGTATTGAAGATCACTATGTCAAAAATCCAAAAACAAAAATGACCTCAAAAAGCAAAACAACATTGAAATATTCCCAAAAATCAAAAAACATCCAAATAACCTTCAAAATCCCAAAAAAAATGTCAAGTCATGTCAATTCAAAGATGGTTTAACTATGTTGCCTCTAGGACCTCATGTAGGCAAGGCCATCATTGATGAGCCCATGAGGCACTAGGTCAGTCCTTAAGGTTTATAGAACAAAGTAAATCGTCATTCATAATAAAGTATCTTTCGTTTGAGTCAAGGTCAAACTACGATGTCTCTATGCATGTTACATAAGCAAGGCCATCACCGATGAGCCCCCGAGGCACTAGGAAGTCCTTTAGGGTTTTTCAAGTTAGTAACTGTTCATAACATAATCAATCAAACACCTTGATTAAACACAAGTAGTCATCTCAGTCTCAAAAAAGTCATAGAGCAATTAGACAAACTATCTAACTCATCTTCAAACCAAATAGGTCAATTTCCTAATTAGTCAAAAATCAAATCAACAATTATCATTCAATCAATAGTCTTATATAAGAAGTGGCATTATCGAAACTGGACTCAATGTCTTATATGACTTGCCTCGTTTCTTGAAACTAGACCAGACCTTATTGTTTATCTTATACATGATGTGTCCTTCCTAAAACTAGACAAATATCATTCATCAAGCTTATCATTTTCCTTATATATGTGGCTACATGTTTGAAACCAGACTCAATGTCTATACAACATGATCCATTTTCTAAAACAAGACGTTATGAATCAATCAATCAAGCAATCAATCAATCAGTCAATCAACCATCCAATCAATCCTATCAATCCTATCAGCACACAACCACTGGCAAAACAAATCTAAATGGTTGTTGACTCTACTGGTTCAATTTTTCTTATCTTGTTCTTGATTATTTTTTTGGTAATGTTACTAGCCACCTCAACTATGGCCCAAGAAATATTTAGAAAAGCGATGATTTCTAATGACATACATTTTCTTTTATTGTTGTTTGTGGTTTGTCTTAACAAAAAGATTGGAGAAACTTTGCTCCTAGTATTAGTTATGACATTCCTTATGTCTTAAGTGTCTTTTTTTTCACAAAGGGATAACATTGCACACCTTGGTCTATGTCATACCATGGTGGTTATTGTCCATTTTCCATTTTTAGCATCCAATGATGATAAAAATGCAAGCTTACCATCTTGAAGCAAAATATCAATCCCTCTTCAATCGTCTAATTCCATGCTAAAATTTTCCTTCTGCTAACATTTGTTTTCATCAATCCTTGCATTCATGCCTATCCAATTTGCTTTTTAGAATAACTTTTCAATTTTTTTAAAAAAAATTCAAAATTTATGACAAAATTTCCTAGGTCGAATGGGTCTATCATGTTTGTATTGGGACATGTCCTAGACTAAAATTCTTTAATAGAACACAATAAACTACATTTTATCAAATAGGGGAAAAATATAGACATTGAAAAATATCATAGGCCTAGAGTGTCATTTTCCACTTCTTCCACCACATAATTGAATAATTTTAATTATTTAATTAATTGGTTTCTCCATTTATTTTTCCTTTGATTAATTAAATAAATTAATATTTATTTTATTTTTCATTTTCACTTTTCTACTATAATTAAATAA
This sequence comes from Sequoia sempervirens, assembly GCA_007258455.2. NCBI lineage: Eukaryota > Viridiplantae > Streptophyta > Pinopsida > Cupressales > Cupressaceae > Sequoia > Sequoia sempervirens. The sequence goes on along the minus strand of VDFB02271358.1, from coordinate 60,839,088 downwards.
TTATTATTAATTATTTAATTATTCATAGCTTTTTCTTCCATAATTAAATAAATTCTATTTATTTAATTATTTTCCACTTTTTCCTCTACTATTATATAATTATTTTAATTATTTAATATTTTGGCTTTTTCCTTCACTTTTAATTAAATTGCTATTTTAATTAAAAGTAAAAAATTTCCCTTTCTTCTGTAATTAAATAATTGTGTTAATTATTTAATTATTCCCTTTCCCTCAAGTTTAAATAATTTTATAATTATTTCATTTACTCTACAACTTGTGTCAACCTTTTTATGTATGCCATTCTTATCCCTTCACATCTCCATCCTTAACTAAACCCTATTTTTACCCTAACCCTATTTCATTGCTTCTCAAGCAATCTCGTCCACTAATCTTCATCATTTGATCTTGACCCTTCATTAAAATTTAGTTTTCTATAAGAAACCTATCACTTTCATTTCAACCCTAACTAGCTACAGACAACCACAACTACTATCTTTGATATAAAGAAAAATGGAGAAGAGCAATGAAGGTGATTCAATCATGACATAGGTATTGTTGGTAATATTTTTTTATTATTTCATATTTCTATGTTCATTTGTGCTTCATTGTTGGATTAAGGTCCTAGGGTTTGATTTTTATGTATTTGATGGTTGATACTATTGATTCATGCCTTTTTCCTTCATTCTACCCTATTCTATAGGATGAAATCCTTGTTGATATCTTTCCTCATTACGACTGTACTATAAATTGGAATAGCTTATTAAATTCATAATGAAAAATATAAAATTACTCTTTTATTTTAGCTCAAAAAAATGTATAAATTGGAATAGCTTATTAAATTCATAATGAAAAATATAAAATTACTCTTTTATTTTAGCTCAAAAAAATATTTCAAATACCCATAGCCCTATTCTGCAAAATGAAATCCTTGTTAAGATTTTTTGTCATTACCACTATAGTGTAAATTGGAATAGCTTATTAAATTCATAATAGAAAATATAAAAGTTATTTTATTTTAGCTCTAAAAAATCTTTCAAATACCCATAGTTGTTAGGAAATTCTTCTAATTTTCATGCAATTGGAATTATTTATTAAATTCATAATGAAAAATATAAAAGTACTCTTTTATTTTAGTTTAAAAAAATCTTTCAAATACCCATAACCCTTTACTACAGAAGGAAATCCTTGTTGAGAATTTATGTCATTACTACTATACTATCAATTGGAATAGCTTATTAAATTCGTAATGGAAAATATTAAAGTGCTCTTTTATTTTAGCTCAAAAAAATCTTTCAAATACGGGTAGGAGATTCTTGTAAGTCAGTTCATTGTTCAAAAATTTGTGGATATTATTCTAGCAATATGTCTACATGTAATATACTTGGACAAGAAGTATTCACCTAAGTTAATATTAAATATATTGTAACAAAAAATGACTAAAGCTCACCTAAGTTGTAATAATAGAATTGAAACCTCATAACTAGCTTAGAATAATAATTTAAATTTTGAGAGAATAAATTGAATATATTTAAATTTGATAAAATTAATATATTTTATTTTTAACCTCATCAACACTTTAAGGTTGTGTTCTAGTCTCAATAAAGTTTTTTTATCACTATTTTTAACTGTTTTTAAAAAAATTTCAAAATAATTTCAAAACTTTAATTTTCTCAATAATAATTGCAATATGAGATATCAAACATTAATTAAAAAGTGAGAGATAAATCACTCCAAAAAAGACCAATAAAATTGTAAAACAAAAATGTTATGTTCAATTTTGCAAACTCGATCTTTATTGCCTAAGTTTTTTTTAGATTATAAATAAAAAATGCTATGCTGATTTTGATTTTGGTGTGGGTGTTGTTGTTCCCCTTGCTTGCCTACAGCTGCTCTTTCTTTTGTTGATATTGATATGAATTTTGTTGATTGTGTTCTAAGTGTTGCTGCTATTCTTGGTATGGACAGTCTTGCTGCTTTTGCTGACATTCGGGTTGCTTTTGCTACTGATTTTCACATAGATGTTGCTTCTCTTGCTGATGTTCCTGTCGATTATGCTACTGCTGCTCTTGCTGGTGTTCATTAGGATTGGATTTTGCTACTCTTGGTTCTGCTTCTCTTTCTCATTTATGATGCATATGTGCATATATAAAATTGTTTATAGACATACAAATATATAGTAATACAAAGGCAATATATGGATAATATAATGTGTAAATGACCAGAGAGGATACTATGATAGTGCATAAATAGGATATAAAGAAGAAACATTAAACCAAAATTCAAAATACTTACGATAATGTTAGAGATAATATTTTAAGGGAGACTTGAAAACAGGTACATAAAGAAGAAACATTAAACGAAAATTCAAAATACGTACGATAATTTGGTCCTGTTTTTGAAGACGAGGGGGAATGTTGTTGGGACGATAAGTAAGCGTGGGATTTGGACTAGGACTACAATGACTCTGCCGGATCTTCAATCTTATGGATCCAACTCTCTGCCCCTCCAAGGCTGCCAGGGCACGATTTGCATCTCTGGCAGCAAAAAATGTTATGAATCTTATCCTATCATCATTCGGACTGTAATCAGTACAAACAAAAAAAAAATGTTCTTTGAGAAACAATAATGTAACTGACTGTATTTGATATGTAAGTTTGATCAACCAAAATAAAGTGGAAAAGTAAATCTACATGCTACATTGATGGAAAATTTCTCGCAAAAGGTTGTTAGAAATGGTGGCATCCATGTTGAATGACACCAGTTTACTTTGGTTCCCTTGAGGAGAAGAACTTGTTGGGTGAGAAGGTGCTATGGTGGGTGAGTTCCATGGCGACTGGGAAGCAACATAAAAAAAAGGGTAACTGGAACGAATTGGATGCGTAGCTGGGTAGAATTTGGGGGCAAAAGGATTAAGTTTATTTGTATGCGTGAGGGTTCCAGAGGTTCCCTTATTGCTTGCATGGATAGCATTCTCACTCGCTATAACTGATATAACTAAACCAGTAACAAGTAAAAGCAAAGCCTCAAGGAATCAAAAGTAAGAAGACTTGTGAGAATTAAAAGTACAGTGGGGGTTCTATCTCACTTTTGATTCCTTGAGGCTTTTCTTTTACTTGTTACTGGTCTAGTTATATCAGTAACAGTGAGCGAGAAAGCTATGGAAGCAAGCAATAAGGGAGCCTCTGGAACCCTCGCGCATATAAATAAACTTAATCCTTTTTCCCTCGAATTCTACCTGGCTGCATATCCAATTCGTTCCAGTTACCCTTTTTATGTTGCTTCCCAGTTGCCATGGAACTCACCCACCATAGCACCTGCTCACCCAACAGGTTCTTCTCCAGAAGGGAACCAAAGCAAACTAGTGGCATTGAACATGGATGCCACCATTTCTAACAACCTTTTGCAAGAAATTTTCCAACAATATGGCATGTAGATTTATTTTTTCAGCTTTATTTTGGTTGATCAAACTTACATATAAAATAGATTTACAGTCGGTTACATTATTGTTTCTCAATGAATGTTTTTTTTTTGTTTGTACTGCAGGCGTAGTAAGAAAAAGTGGATTATAGTCTGAATGAATGATAGGATATGATTCATAACATTTTTTGATGCGGGAGATGCAAATCGTGCCTTGGTAGCCTTGGAGGGGTAGAGAGTTGGATCCATAAGATTGAAGATCCCATGGAGTCATTAGAGCCCTGGTCTGAATCCCACATTTACTTATCGTCCCAACAACATTCCCCCTCATCTTTAAAAAGAGAACCGAATTATTGTAAGTATTTTGAATTTTGGTTTAATGTTTCTTCTTTATGTACCTGTTTTCAAGTCTGCCTTAAAATATTATCTGAGGGATTCATATCAAAGCCATATCTCCATGACTAAGATAAGTAAAGAAATGCATTTTCACAAGGGCTATTGAAGCTAGGTGTGCACTAGGTGAGCCCCAAGATGTCCAAACCAAAGCTATACCTCCATGACTATGATAAGGACAAAGATGCATGCTCACAATGGCTAGTTAAGCTAGGTGTCCACTAGGTGAGCCCCAAGAGGTCCAAATCAAAGCCATACCTCCAAGACTATGATAAAGAAGAGATGCATGCTCACAAGGGCTAGTGAAGCTAGGTGTACACTAGGTGAGCCCCAAGAGGTCCAAATCAAAGTCATACCTCCATGACTATGATAAGGACAAAAATGCAACAAAACAAGAAAGAGAGATGTTCAAAGGGATTTTTCTTAGTTTGTACGAGGTCTTAATCTTAGGGGACATTGTTCATAATGTTTCAAAGAGAAGACCAATCAAAGAATAAAGGATTCACTACTTAGGGAATGCAATGCATCACATCACCACTAAGAGGAATGCAATATGTTAAGATAGATCAAGCTCTTGAAAGACATTACTCCCATTGTCACCACAAAGAGAAAACACATCACATGAAGCAAGAAAATCACATCAAGGAACATAGAAAAATGCAAATGAAATCATGCCAAAATAATGCCAATGTATGCCCCCACATTAAAGGAATTGCTAAACATTATGCTATGAACAATTACTTTAAAGTAGACAAAACATGAAAAAGGAAAAGCAGAGGGTTTCCACCCAGAAACACATAAGGGATCTATGGATTTAAAGTTAGTATTTATCCTCGCTGCAATGATATTAAAGAGCTAGGAACTGTCATCATTACCAAAATACACATAGAACTAGAAGAATGACAAAAAGAGAGCAAAAATAAATGAAATCACTATAGAATTTGACACCATTTTTTGATAGACGTTTGTCGGTAGTTTGACAAATATTTGTCTGAAAAGAAATGAACTAAACGTCAAACTAACAGTGTAGATTCATCAGTCATTCACATCATAAAATGACTTGGATGTTCGTCAGAATATTAACAAAATGGGTGTTGAAAGAACACCTGAAGTTTGTCGCCATTTCAATGAAATGGACAAGTTTTTTATGGTGAAGCCTTTGTCGTAGCTAACCAACTTCATTGGGCCTTTATGTGATTCATTGGTGCCATTCGTCAAAATTGTGATGAAATGGCCGAGTTACGACGAACCCTTCATCGCAGCCAAGCAACTTGTTCAGACCTTTTATGTGGTTCGTCGGTGAACTGCGTCAAAAGTGTGACGAAATGGCCAGAGAGTTAGGATGAAGCCTTCATCGTAGCCAAGGAACTTCATTGGACCTTTTATGTGGTTCATCTGTGGACTTCATCGAAATGGCCAAGGAGTCATGATGAAGCCTTTGTTGTAGCAAAGCAACTTCGTAGGACCTTTTCTGTGGTTCGTCGGTGGAATTTGTCAAAATTGTGATGAAATGTACAAGGAGTTATGACGAAGCCTTCGACATAGCTATAGCAACTTCATCGGACTTTTTTGGGGATTTGTCAGTTGTGTTTGTCTAAATTTTGATGAAACAATGCCATTTTAAAAAAAAAAATATTCGTTGAAATGTACCATCAGTGAGAGATCAATCAAGTCACGTCCCTTCGTATTCAAATCTCGGGTAATTATTTTATTAGTCATTTTCCATGTTTATTAGACACTCGATGATGATGAATTAAACGTCAAACTAATGGCATAGATTCGTCGGTCATCCGCATCATAAAATGACTCAGATGTTTATCGAAATATTGACAAAGTGGGCATCAAAAGAGCACCTGAAGTTTGTTGCCATTTGGATGAAATGGGAAAGTATTTACGATGAAGCCTTAATTGCAGCTAATCAACTTTGTTGGGCCTTTATGTGATTCATCAGTGTCATTCATCAAAATTGTGACGAAATGGCCAAGGAGTTACGATGAAGCCTTCATCGCAGCTAAGCAACTTCATTGGAACTTTTCTATGGTTCGTCAGTGGACTTCATCGAAATGGCAATGAAATGGCCAAGGAGTCACGACTAAGCCTTTTTCCTAGCCAAGCAACTTCGTCGGACCTTTTATGTGGTTCATCGGTGGACTTCATTGAAATTGCAACAAAATGTACAAGGAGTTACAATGAAGCCTTTGTCGCAGCTATAGCAACTTTGTTGGACTTTTTCAATTATTTGTCAGTTGTGTTCATCAAAATTTTAATGAAACAAAGAATTTTATTTTTTTTAAATATTCATTGAAATGTACCATCAGTGAGAGATCAATGAAGTCACATCCCTTCGTATTCAAATCTCGAGTAATTATTTTATTCGATCATTTTCCATGTTTATTAGACACCCGTTGAGACATCATGTATTTTCGTCGATGCCTTGAGTCTCTTCGACAGTCAATATTACATATCACTTTGGTGTCACATAGTCTCATCAATTTTCTGAGTCTCACCAATAGCCAATAGATCATATGTCGCTATGGTGTCATGCAGTCATACCAATGTTCTAAGTCTCCCCGAGAATTATTCCTTTGGTCTTAAGTGTATCGCTATGATTCTCACTAATGATAACTTAATGTTGTGACTTTGGGGGTCGCCGGGACTTTCCTTCGACTACTTAACAGCTTACAACCAAACTTGAGCTTGAAATCAAACTTGAGCTTGAAATTACAAAACAAAATATCATGGCAATTAATTTTACCTTTGCTATTCCAGATATTTAGCTTATGGCAGAATAAGTACAAAAATTTCTTGAGCATAAAAACATTCAAAAAGAACATGTTTGATAGTTTCTTGAGTCCTATAGATACTGCAAATTTCAACACTTTCATGGTTAGATTTATAGGGATCTATCTTTTTCATTAATGTAGAGGTAGGTAAAGGAGAAATAATTATAATTGCAACACTATTCATAGTCCAATAAATTATGTTCATAATTTGTGTTAAATGGGCCTCAGTTTTATCATTATACTTCCCATCTAATAACATATTTTAATCTAGGGTTCAACTATCTCTGATCTAAAGAAGCACCTTCAATTAACCATTTCAAGTACTATAAAATAAGGTAAGACATTTACTTGAGAAATATTGGGTACACTTGTAGGATTAAATTTCTCACAATCATCAGGATTTATTGGCACACAGACACAACCTGCAACATATGAAGTAATGGATGACTACAAGTTAGTGAAATGGTCCTTAATATGTGAGTGGTTTGCAAATTGATTGGTAGAAAATAAGGTTACAAATAGATCTACATGAAATATTATGAGGACAATCTATTGTAATCATCAAAATAGATGAAAAGTGCAAAGGAAAGAGCCAAGCTACATCTCTAGAGCCTAAAAAAAACACATGCAAGAAACATAAAAAAAAAAGAACAAAGCAGTTTTGGGATGAATACAAAATGGTGCCTTCATCAAGTGATTCATATGCTTTCACACCTAACACATGACATTAAGAAGATTTTAGTCTTCCTCTATGAAATTAACTACTTACAGAATAAACCCAAAAACCAATATTATATACCTCTATGTCTAGCCGAGGGTACGTATAAGAGAAAAAAAATTCTTTAATGCAATGCTAAGAAATATCAATGTGTGTGTAGGCTTGTATTACTCAAAATATCATTTCACTGCCTAAGGAAAAATACCAAAGTGATGTTTTAAATTTCAATCTTCACATAGGCTCCCTTATTCCTACGCATGCATATACAAGCATTATTCAAGCTCTAAACTATTCAAATATTAAGGATTTAATTAGCTATAAGATGGAAAGTTGTTGTTTAGACATAATCCATCATCTTTTACATATCTTTATTCACTCCTAGTGCTTCAAATAAAGTTATGTAAATGAGATAGAAATGTGAATCTTTTATGACAAAGAAAATTCTTAAAAGGAGGGGGGGAGAGCAAAGGGTAGGGGGGCAAGAGAATGCTTGAATGTATAGAAAAGTATAACATTTTGATCATTATAACAATGAAACGAATCTTAAGTTTGAAGCATTAATATCATTTACAACATTTATGATCAAGAATGAATGTAAGTAGAGAAACTTTAGCATACCTGCAGATGGTACAAAATTTCATGGTTAAGTCGAAGCCTCCCATCCACAACAAGATCCAAATATCCATGTATCTATATCAATCGAGCCTTTAAACCCTTTAATGCTATCAATTTTTTCACTAACCTGTTATGCAAAAAAGTCAAATTTTAGAGTTATCTCACCACTAAAAATAGAAGAAACAGAGCTTTGAAACCAAATCCACACACAAAACAATGTGGTATTCATATAAATCCATACAAACAAACTAAACTCTAAACATTGGAATGGAAACAACTTCAAATTATGATGCAGAGCATGGATTTAGGGTATAAAGAATCATTTTTCTGCCACCATAGTGAAAAGTTAGCACTTTCTTTCATCTTTGCATATTGGTTTGATGCTTCAAACAATTCATTTCTTATATTGAAAAGTGCATTACCTTATTGAGCTTCTCTTTGTTTCAAGAATAGTTTAATATTCTCTACTTAATAGGGCCAACCACGTGACGGTGGAAGCTCATTTGGCCCCTTCCCCCCTCACATCACTCTCAATTCCCCATACCCAATCATGTAACATTAATCATTCATTCATCTATTAATAACATATAACATTCATTAACATATAGCATTCGTTAATTAACATATTCACATTCATTCATTAACATATAATATTCATTCTTTCAATTTTTACATATTATCAAAATATGGTTGTCATGATATGATTACAATCACTTTTTTTGTTTCTTTTTTAAAGCTACTAGTTGTGCCCACAAAAGGATATGAAAATCATAGTAAAACCTTTTCTGAGAATTGGACATTCCAACAGGTGACTAATATCTCTCTATGGATGTTCATTTACTTGTCAAACCAGGGAACGTATACTTTAAATGGTGCAGCACAATATATGCACTAAGAACTAGTTTCGGTCAAAAATTAATAGAAATAAATACTTGGAAGGAATTCTATCTACGCTATAGGAAGGTAATGCAAAACTCTTTTAACTCAACTATGATTTGATTAAAACAAAAACCATAATAGCTACGACTGAAACACAAACTATGAACTGGTCTTATGTTGCAGGAATAGGCACAGGGATGGATTCCCAATGCTACAGGAGCAATACAAGACTGAGTTTGTATGAAAACTTCAAAGATGAAAGCTAACTGATGATCAACAGAAAAGAATAGCTAACTAACTAGCTACAGATACTTACTAAGTGGGCCCCCCTTAGCAAGCATCTACTGATTATGTAGGTGTTGAACTCAGAACTTCATCAAACTTTATTCATGAAAACAAAATGGTATACATTTCTTTGTTGATATGGAAACTAACAACAAACTCTATCTCTTGTACAAATTCTACTTTTCATTATCATACTGACTCTTACATGATATCTGTTATCTCTCTATCACTATGCTTCTACCTTACTAACTATTATCTCTTTTTTCTCAATCGCACGGGAGGAGTACTTTATTTAAAATCAAGAGAGGAACTAACTAACTAACCCTATCAAAGAAAGACGTGGAAGTAAAGTGTATCCCAAAATCAAGGAACAGACTTCATAAATGAATTTATCCGTTCAACCTGATCCAGAGAGAATCTAGTGCTCCACTCTTTCCAGATTGCCTGTCATTAAAAATCCTTCCCAACAGTTTTGGTCAAAGAGTCATCACCAGATATTCCTCGAAGTCATGCAGGAAATAGACTTTACTGCAAGGCCAAGATTAGTTGTGCTTGACTTGATCATACTTTCTTCAACAACCTGCAAAACACAGGGTAACATATGTGAAAGAAAAGGTGCATGGCACATACACGATATCCATTCATTAATCACACATTTAAATATATTTCATCATTCAAAAACTATATGCAATATACTAGTCATTTAGGGAGTCAACAGGGTAATAAATGTAGTCAAGTCAACATAATAGGCTGTAGGAATATGAAAATATTTTGCTACAGGATATCCCAATAAAAGGTTTCAAAAGATTTTAAACAACCACAAATAACAAAAGTAAAGGTATTAAAATTTCATCATAATATTCAAACTATGAGCACATTTTAGGCTCATCATTCTGCCCCCTACTTAGCCCAATGTTGGTCCTCCAACATTAACTTTCCTGGTAGTTTCTCTGAAATCAGTGGTTGCGGCATGACTCTAAAATGGAGTTCCAAACCTGTAATAAAATCCTTTGAAAGTTTGCCAGCTCTCATACCTAAGAGCTTCTGAATCATCATTAAGATTTGTAGCCTGGTAAGGATAAAGGGGCCACATTAGCACAGGAGGTCTGAATGTCAATGGCAACCACAGTTCAAATATCTTTTGAAGTCCCAACTATATATATTTGCTTGATCATTTAAGAGTTGCTGTGAAATTTAGGGGACTGTGAGGTTCTGATCTTCTTAGCCCAATAGTTAATCTTTCCCACCTTTTCTCACTTCTGGTGTATGCCAGTCTCCAAAATGAATATGGCTATTCTTGAAATTCATCATATACCTCTTTCCTGAAATCAAATATTTTTGTTCTGGTTGTATTATTATGAATTCCATATGCCAGAGTAAACTAGTTTTTCAACATTGCATGGGGGTTTAAACTTTGAGAGCGTAATGGAACAGGCTCATTCCTTTCAGCTTCCTCATATGTTTCCCATTTCCCACCATAATTTGCTTCATTTCCTGCCCATGACATAAATGATCTCAAATGGATATCACCAATATACAGAAGAGGGTTCCATTCTATTTCAGATGGAATTAAAAAGCCATGTAAATAAAATTCACATAGAGAATTTTTTAACCAATTAGGGGCTACCTGGTATGCGTCATAAAATTCTTTAGCAGTGTGAAGTATAGGATCTTGATTTCTAGAAATTCTCATTAGTTGGAACCATAATAATTGTTAAGGCATAGAGCATAAACTCCAGGTGGTGGTTTGCATTCCATAATCTAACTAGTTACTTTTAACATTTCATCCATTTTTTCTTTTAACTCAGAAATTTCTTGTTTCTGACTCAATTTCCTTTTTCAGTTTCTTCCTTTCTACCTCCCATAGACTTTGTTGCATGTCAGTCTAGGCTAAGTGCTAAAAAGTCAAGGTTTGTAATGTAACTATTTCTTAGTTAGCTTTGAAATATTTTAGAAACTCAATCAAAAACGTCTTCTTATAAACAACAATGGCTTTACAAGTTGCAGGGGGAAATGTAGCTTCACTAGCCACATCTAACTGTTCACTCTATTCCTGCTCTTGCTGCAAGATGAATTCTTGTTGCTGCAGTAGAGAAGATTGTACTTCCTCCAAAAACTGCATAGCAGTGGTAGCCAAGTCATCAAGACTTGGTAACCCTTTTTCATTATGCCCCATTTCCTTTGTCTCAACTTGTTCCTCTTCAGGAACGAATGAACTCTGTGCAGTATTCTCAGACACATTCTAAGAAACATTAAATTCAGACTCAACGGATGCTTCTGAAATTACAAGAACCTCTGGTTGAGGTGAAGCAAGGGAGGTCTTACATTATTTCCTTGTGGAAACTCTTCTTGGAACTGGTGCGGCTACAAGAGGTGTTCTGGTAGTCTTCCTCTTTTTGGTCTACCTAGAGGGTTCTGCCCTTCTAGAGGATGATGGTGAACTGGTGACAGCAACAGGTGTTGCTATAGGAGAGACGGCTGCAGGGGAAGGTGTTGTAGGAGAAGAGCATTGCCTTTTCTGAGAATGAGGGTCAGATTCTAGGGTTTGTTCCACCCCAGATGACTCTCTTGCCTTTGTTTTTCAATTCTCTTTCTTAGTGGCAGACCTAGTTTGTACCTGAGCAGAGAATTCCAGTGGGGGAGCTGTAGGACCAGGTGCTACAGGAGTGGATGACCCTTTCCTTGTTCTTCTATTGGTAGACACAACTTCTTATTTCTTTTTCTGAGGCTGTGGGGTAAGTACCCTAGGGGGTTGTGGAATTTGTAAGCTCTTTTAGGCAATGAATTATTGCCAGGAAAGAGGTGAGACATCTCTCAAAGAGTGTTCAATCAATAATTTGATAAGGCCATGGTGAGCAATAGAATTATCTTTCCCTTGTTGGGTTCTGTGGGCACTTTGTTCCAAAAATTTTAATAAGAAATTCAGAACATTTACAACTAACCAATGCCTCGTATGACTTAATAATTTGAAATGATAAGAATGCAGGTAGGAGAAACAACTTTCATAGGTTAAATACCTGATTATGTCAGCAGCGTATTTTGTCTTTAGTTGCAACAACCGTTAGACCCCATACAGTAGCTTCCCCTTCAGAAAGGGTTCTCAAAAATTCTCCAGCAGCCTCCTCATCAAAATTATTTAAACTCCAGTAGTAATTTAACCATCTACAGAGGCAAATGCGTGGACTGTTTGAGGATTTTGCAATAATAATTCATGAGCTACAGGCTCATGTCACACCAGCTAACCACCCATGTTCATAGTTTTCCCCCAGCTAAACTCAACTCCTTGCTGAAAATTCAAAAATTTCCCTCTCTATTTTCCTTTTTGTTCTAGTTTTTTCTTCTGTCGTGCCGTCACATTTCTTTCTTTTCCAAAAATAAACTTTTGAACAAGTAGTTTTGATTGTAATTTACAAGAAAAAAATGCAATGAAAAGGACATGCAATCATATTTGGAAAGTACCAGAAAAATAATAAAGAAAGATTATCTGCGCAGTTGTGGCAGTGGCAAAAAGATAGGTTAATAAAGGTGGATTACCCCGCCCCTTACTTAGAGTATGACATGTGTCCTCACATGTACTAAAGAATAGGTGGAGATTGGGTAATAATGACTAGTACTATCATAGTAGTAAATGAATAGAATAAAATAAATCAAATATGTGACAACAAAAGATATGGTGTACCTTTGATAATTGCATGTACGTGTGAAGAAAGATGACAGCATCTTCATGAGTTGACAGTTGGGAATGATATCATAATTAAGGGTTATGCAAATGGATGAGGTGGAGGGGTGAGGTGGTCGGATGAGATGAATGGATGGAATGGATGGATGGGATGGAAGATAAAGAAGTGATATGTGGCAACAAGTGAGAATGGAGAAAAAGGGGTTTCCTTAAAAAGAAAACCTTTATTATGGGCATGCTTTTCAAAATTACGGTGAAGCTGTAGGACAAAGGCTAAATCCTTTAACTTTAGAAAGAGTAGCGGTAGGAACCTGAACAAACTACTGCATGAATTCTTCTTTTGAGACTGGTTTATCGTACAACCAGAGTTGGTGGCCATTAACTAGCAATTTGAAACGGACTTGATCAATTGTCGCCAGCTGTACAGCTCCATTGTCGAACACATTCTCAACTTCATAGGGACCAAGCTAGCGTGTTGTGAGCTTACCTTGGTTTTCTTGATATCTGGAATCATATAACAGAGCCTAATCACTAGCAGAAAATTGTCTGGTTTTGATGTGTTGTTCATGCTATTTCTTCCTTTGCTGTTGGATTGCTTCTATATATTGTAGGGCAGCTTTTCTCATTTCATCCAAAGCATTTAGCTGTAGGAGACGGTTCTTCTATGCTTCAGATATTTCCATATTGAGTTCACGAGCTGTCCTCAAAGTTTTGTGCTCAAATTCTGTGGGCAACATGGTTGTTTTCCCATAAAGCAGCTCAAAAGGTGTAAACCCAGTTGTTGTCTTCCATGTAGTTCTGTAGGCCCAGACTGTTTCAGGAAGTCTACTACTCTAATCTTTTCTATGAAGCTGCACTGTCTTTGTTAGGAGCACCTCAATTTCCCTATTTGTAACCTCCGCCTGACCATTGGCTTGAGGGTGATAGGGGCTGGACTTCCTATGTTTGATTTTATAGTCACTCATTAGTGCAGTGATCAAATTCGATGTGAACTGAGCTCCTTGATCAGTTACAAGCTCTCTAGGAACTCCAAATCTAGTAAAAATTTATTCATACAAAAATTCAACAACCTTGTTATCTCGAGCATGAATCATAGCTTTTACCTCAACCCACTTTGTTACATAATCCATGCAAACTAGAATGTATGACCTGCCATTTGATGGTGGATCAATTGGTCCTACAAAATCCATTCCCCACTTATCAAAAGGGGTGACTATTACCTATGGATATAGTGGCATTTCATCTGACTTGGTTGGTCTTCATATACATTGACATATGTCACATTTCCTTGTATAGGCCACAACATCCTTGTGTAACATTGGCCAGTAGTACCCTGTTGTAAGAACCTTCATTGATGTTCTCTTTGCTGCAAAATGTCCCCCACATGGTTCATCATGGCAAGCATGTAATATATCATAAGTATCATCTTCTCTTACACATCTTCGCATCACTTGATCAGGTCTAGTACAAAACAGACAATTTGCAATCTATGAAAAGTTAAAACTTTTCTCTATTAACAATTTCTTTTCTTTTGGAGAAAAGTGAGCTAGTAATCTACTTGTTGCTAGATAATTGGCAATGTCTGCATACCATGGAGTATGTGCAGCAATGGAAAACAAGTATTCATTTGGGAACCTATCATCAATGACCTCGTGTTCAGCAGGTGCAGCTATTTGAAGTCTTGATAAAAAGTCAACCACAACATTATCTCTTCCTGATTTATCAATGATTGTAATGTCAAATTCTTGTAATAACAGGAGCCATCTTGCTAATCTACCAGAGATGGCAGGTCTGTTCATCAAATACTTAATTACTACATGGTTAGTATGGATGAATATCTGATAACCTGTGACATAATGCCTAAATTTATTCAAAGCATACAATACTGCGAGCAATTCCTTTTTTGTAATAGTATAGTTTAGATCAGGACCTTGAAAGTTCTTGCTAATAAAGTAGATAGCATGCTCAATTGAATTTTCCTTTTGACTTAAGACTACCCCTATACCAAAATTAGAGGTATCAACATGTATGTGAAAAGGAAAATTCCATTTTGGACCTTGAAGAATACGGGCTTTAGTAAACAAGTCCTTTAGTTGCAGGAAAGATTTTTCACAGGCCTCTGTCCACTCAAATTGAGAATCCTTAGTTAATAAAGCATAAAGTGGACTGGCAATTTTACTCAAATCTTTTATAAACCTTCTATAATACCCTACATGGCCAAGGAAGCTTCTGACATCTTTTTGTTTTGCAGGAGTTTGTAAATTTAGGATAACTTCAATTTTAGCAGGGTCAACCTGAATTCCATTCTTGGAAATATGATGGCCTAGAACAATACCTTCTTCCATCATTAGAAAACACTTTTCATTGTTTAGAGACAAATTTTTCTTTCTGCACCTTTTCAATACTTTTTCTAAATTCACCAGTGCTTCTTCAAATGTGACTCCATAGGTAGTGAAATCATCCATATAAATCTCCATACAGTCATGAGATATATCAGCAAAAATACTAATTACTGCTCTCTGAAATGTTGCTAGCGCATTGCATAGACCAAAAGGCAAGACCAAATAAGAAAATATTCCCCATGGATAGGTAAAAGTGGTCTTCCTCTCTATGTCATAAAGCTTTTCATTGTCTTGTGTTTTCCTTTTGGGGATTATGCAAGGCATCAAGACAGCAAAGTCACTTCCATATTGACCAAAAATATTTTTCCCTTCCATTTTCATAGCTTTTCATTTTTGTTTTGTGTTTTCCTTTTGGGGATGATGTAAGGCATCGAGACACCATATGTCTCTTCCATGTTGACCCAAAAAATATTCACTAACTCATTTGACTACAAAATCTGACGAAACTGTTTGACAAAATATGTATAATTTGATGTATCATCGGGTGCTTGTAAAATTTGATGTGTAATTTTCATTTTTTTTTAAGTTTATCCCCAACATTCTTTGAAATTTCGATGAACCTAGGGTTCATCAAAATGTCGGCTATCATTTTCATCAAATTTTTGACAAACATGAAAAATAGAAAAAAATTAAATTGTGGCCGACATAAAGAAATGTGAGTTCATGCTTGATTTATTGTGACAGTGTTTTTCTCTACTTGAGACAGTTTGTGGAGAACTAAGGATGATTTTCTTGGGAAAAATCAGAAAAAATTCAAGAAGATATTACCAGGTTGAGGGTAGTCATTGTCTTTTTGCAGAATTTAGTTGTGAAGTCAGATTTGTAGTTATAGGTTTAAAAATCATATTTTAAAGCAACATTTTATCAGATTTCATTTTTAGAGGTTTAGGGTTTTAAGAATTTCATGTCCAGATTGTTGTTGTGTGGAATCACCATAAGATCACAACCAACGAACATATTCTTGTGACTGCAATTATGTGATCCATAAATCTATTGGTCATGTGGCATAGTTGTGCTATAAAAAATACATGATGCATTCATGTGTGACCCAAGTTTAATGTGGCTATGTTGTGATAGAAATGGAGGCACTCATATAATGTAGTTAATTCAAGTTGTATAATGTAGGTGTCAATCATCATTGGGAGCATTCAGGTTGTCTCAAGTTAAACAGGTTAGGATGTAATTATAGCATGATCGAAGAATGATTACCTCTTGCTACAATAAAGAGCCTATAACTCAGGTTGATATGCAGAGTGGTTGTGTTATATCAATTATGTAGTGCATTGAAGCACAACCCATGTTTAATGGGATATTCTAGAGAGTGATCAAGATTTTATAAACCTTATGAATGTTACTTGACATATATTTGCATAATCTCAAATTCCTTCAGAGGCTTTTGAAGTATCAATGTATCCTATACAGGGTTTAGAATGATTTCTTTTAATTAAAAAAATAAATAAATGGTGTATTTCCCTGTAATTAGATAATGTGGAGATCTCCTAAATCTTCCCCAGCACACTATCCTCTTTGGCAATGTATTCATTACTCAAGCTACTAGGGTTTTGAATGTGACATCTTTAATATCTTCATGACCGTGGCTTTAAATAGATCTCATTCTTTGTTTTAATCCTTTTCATGGTAACCCTTGACTTCCATAATCCACTTTCAATCTCTTCTAAGAATGGTGTCTTAAGCTAGACTGCATAGTATGCATATAAAGCAAGTCCTTCATACCTTCCATTGTTCCAAACCACCACTCACTACCTTGCTTAAAATGTTGCCTCCATAAG
This sequence comes from Sequoia sempervirens, assembly GCA_007258455.2. Taxonomy (NCBI): domain Eukaryota; kingdom Viridiplantae; phylum Streptophyta; class Pinopsida; order Cupressales; family Cupressaceae; genus Sequoia; species Sequoia sempervirens. The sequence continues at coordinate 60,822,127 of VDFB02271358.1, read as the reverse complement.
CACAATAACATGTTTTAAAATCATGGTTTCCAGTGATTGACCATTAAGGTCACCACTTTCATCATGAAGATACAATGAGATTTTCATCTTCAAACTCAAGGCATTATGCAAGATAACATTGTGAATTGTTTGTTGTGTATGATTTTATCTTCTATCACATTTTCTACTTTTCTAACTTCCTTTAACACTGGGTATTGCACCCTCAACTGCAATCTCAAATAGCTCACTCACTATCACTTGAAGATTCCTTTCATGAGCATCCTTCTATAAAATGAAACTATGCCCTATAGACTACCTACTTATTTCAGGGGACTCATTGTTTCATGGTATTGTAGTTCTTAAGATCCTTCAACCTTATTGACACTACTTCATAGTCCACATGGTATTATTCACTATTCTCCCATCTTTGATGAGTCTCAAAACATTGCTCAAACATGCAATCCACTACCTCCATTATAAATTAATGGCTAAGAAGAAACATTGAACCTATGATTACCACTGTTACTTCATTTGGACAGTCATTCCTTGATTGCATTTGCATTGTCTAACACTACCAAAAGAATTTGAAAAACCCTTAAGGTGAGCAAGGGGGTAAGGAAACTCACTGTTAAAATCTCCACTTTACTATGCAAGGTTTGAGCTTTATTATCTTGTCACTGCTTAGCATCTTTTTGACTGTCACATCTCAAGTGACTGTTATTCTTCTTACCGTAGATTGCATTTACAAATGTCACTAGGCTACATAGTGTACTTGTTATTGGCTACAATCTTTAGATTGAAAGATTTTGTTATTACCTACAATGTCTCAATCTTTCTGGTATTGCAATCTCACTAATACGCTATAGTTATTATTTATGTTTCTATAGAGGCCTAGGGTTTGTACCCTAATCATACTCTTACCAATACTTCTATTTTTTTTTATTAGGGCTCTCTCAATGTTGAGGGCCCTAGGGATAATCTTGTCATAAGAAGTGACACATTTCATCTTTAAATAAAAGGATAAATTCATATTGACAAAATTAGCAATGATGATTATGACTTTTTACTCCTTAGGAATGGGTCACTTGCTCTTACTAGCTCGCTACCTCCATTGTTGTAGGAAGTTTGTGATCAAGTTCAATATTATGATTTTAGGAGTCTTAACATTTGGAAATCATAGTAAAATCAGAGTTTAATAAGTTTTGAAATTAGCATTTTAAAGTATTTTTGGGGTCATTAACTTCAAACTATCTTCTCTTTTGTAGGGGTGGTTGCATGCCAAATTTTTTTGGTGTAAAATATCAGAATTATTAGACTATGTTACCTATCTATGAATAAAAATTATTGCAGTGTGAGTTTGATATTTTTTGAAGATCTAAATAGTCAAGCTTGGTAAAGAAAAATCATGTTAGACAATATTAGTCAAGAACAAAATGAAGAGACGCTTGATAGATTGTGGGCTAGATTGAAAAGAAAGGGTGATGGGAAATGTTATTGTCCTTGCAATAATTGCAAGGGCTTAAAGACAAGATGAATTTGAATCACAATAGCTGAGAAACATTGTAGGCATCATGGTCACATTGAAAGGGGGCATGATTATCATCCATTGGTAAGTTGTTCATTATATACATGTTTATATTGATTGAAGTTGTAAATGTTTATATTGTTTTAACATTATATATATATATATAATCACTTGATCATGAACATGGTTTATTTTTGTCTATCATTATTATAAATGTGGGTCACCCTAGAGCAGATGATATGGATTATCACGGCCCAGAGAATTTGGGTTTTGAAAGTGGATGAACATGGAGTTGTGAATATCAAAGATGAAGTTAATGATCCTATGGAAAAAGATGATCATGCGATAGAAAACATAGTTGAAGATGATGGTGCAAATACATTGATCCATAACACATTTAGTGGCAGAGATGATCATGATGATCAAGATGACTTTGATGATGTTCATGATTTACCTGTACTTGAACTTGAAGGTTATGAATGGTTTATCAAACATAGCAATCTTACAGATGTTAAGGTATGTCATATATGCCATCTTTTTTCATCTATTTTAATTGTTGTTAGTTCATCACTAGTAAATAAAGGATGAAATATGTACCATTAATATTTTTTATATGAACAAATTATTATTTTTTGTAGATTGATTAGTGAATTTTTGTTACCACCATCAAATATTTTACCTCGCTCATACTGAGATTTATGTGCCATTATGAAAGATATCAAAATGGAGTATCGAGCAATAGATGCGCGTCCCAATGATCATATTATATATCATAAACAACATGAATTTGCAACAAAATGCCTAGAATGTCATTTCAGTAGATATCAAATAGATCAACTAACAAAAAAGGTGCCTCACAAGGTTCTTTGTTATATTCCCATTATTCCATGTATGCAACGATTATTTAGGTGTGAAAGCTTAGCGCAATTTATGGATTACTATGCACAGAATAGAAGTGGAGATGACATTCTTCGAATGCCTACGGATGGTTCTCCATTTAGGGACATGGAGGGAAAATGGCCACACTTTAAAGAAGAACCTCATAATTCAAAGCCTATTGTGCTAAAGTATGGTGTCAATCCATTTGGAGAGCTAAGATCTATTTACTCAGTGTGGCCTATTTTGTTATCAATAATAACATCCCTCCATGGATGTCAAGAAAGAGGGAGCGCATAATGTTGTCAATGATTGTTCCAGGTATTTGTTTACATCAATTTTTTTTAATGTAGTAGCATCTCATTTGTCGTATTTGTTGCATAATGAATTATATTTTTTTCATTCAATAGTCATATACATTAATTTATATATATTGCAGTAAAATGGTTATAATAATTATGTAATGTTTATGTTCATTCAACTAGGTAAGTACCAAGTTAAAGATATGAATGTACATATTGAGCCTCTTATCATGAGTTACTAAAGTTATGGAATGGTGTCACGGTGTACACGCTCTAGACTAGGACAAAGACAATTTCAATTCCATGCAATGCTTGTATGGACAATTCATGATGCCCTAGGGCTAACACATTTTTGTGGTATGTTATAACGTTCGACTGCACTTTAACAATATTTAATTTGATGAAGTAGATATCATGCATATTTTTAAAATAATCTATTCATTATATTTAATTAAAAAAATTGACATATTTAATCCAATTATATATGATCTTTCAGGCCTTCAAACAAAGGGAAAATTTGCATGTCCAATTTGTGGTCCAAAGATGAAATATTGTCATTCAACAAGTTTAAGAAAGTAGGTGTTTGATGAGTATAGGAACTTCCTCCATAGAAATCATAAGTATCGAACTACTGAAAAAAATGTTTTCAATGGGAAAGAGGAGAATACATCAAGACCACGAAGAATGACACCTCACCTATGGAAGTTGGAATATAATAGAATTAATCGTCAAGGTTATACATCGGATCAAATTTTTTATCTATCATATATGATATTTTTTAAATTTATATTTTTATGTTGTGTTGTGTTTACTCATGTTGTAATTGACAATGATTTTCGTTGTTAATTTGTTTAACTTATATGCTTCATAAAGGTCATCAAGGCATTAATGGCCGACTTCCACAAGGACTAAAAAGTTATCCCAGACAATTTAGTAGGTTGCCCTACTATGGAAAGCTACAAATTGTGCATTTGTTTGATACATTGCATATCAGAAAGAATATAATAGAAATGTTATAGAAAATATTGGATGGAAGGCATGCCAAAGAAAAAAATTATCAAAATTTGTAGTGACATTCAGGAAGCCAATCATGCAATGAAAAATGCCATTCAATTAAATAGAAATGGAGACGAAATTAATATAAATACCCTTCCTTGGTTATTAACAGAGCAGTAAAGCAATACTATAAAATAATTCATACAAAAAATTTGATTTCTCATAGGATTTGCTGTGAACATAAACCATATAATAACAAAGAAAGGTGAATTTGGGTCAGGGATGAAAATTCATGATTGGCATACCTTCATTAAGGTAATTATTCTGGTATATTATATACACTTGTATAATGCATGTACTTTTTAGTGTATTGTGTTTACTACTTTTGGAGAAATAATGAAAAGATCATGTTATAATTGTTGTAGTACGTTCTACCTCTATCTCTCCCAGACAACTTTGACAATAATGTCAAGCAAGTTATATATGATCTTGGAAAATACATGAGGTAAGTTGCGAGATTTGTTCAATTCATTGTATACATCTTATAATTTCTATTTGTTTTACTTGTTATGTAATATACTGTATATTTTTGTTAAATCTTGTTAATATATTTGTGCCTTGAATCACTTGTAGATGGTTGTCATCTAAAGAAATCCATAAAGAAGATGTAAACTATTGGAAGAGAAAAATTCCTTGACTAATGTGTGAAATGCAAAAGTGTCTACCTTCAAAACTTTTCAATGCACACGGACACTACCTCATACACCAAGTTGAGGAGATTGAATTGTGTGGACTTGTACACACAAGGTCAATGTGGATGGTTGAGAGGCACTTGAAATTTTTGAAGGCTTTGGTTAGACAAAGAGCACATCCTGAGGGTTCTATGGTGGAGGGATATATGGTATACTACACCATGGTGTACATTAGTGAATATTTTCCTAAGTTTGCATCAAAGATCCATGTAGATCACATTTGGGGATCCAACTCCATTATTAGCTATATTCAAGGAGTACCTAATGGGGAAAGGTAGATTGCCAAAAAGGTGAGAATTATAAGATGGGTCATGGAGACACTGGTCATACTCAAGCATATATGGTTTTTACATATATTGTACTTCTTTTTAAATTTTAATATTTGTTATAAGACTACTATAAAATTGAGGTTGTAGCAGTCGTGGTAATTTAAATCTAATTAGCCATTTGTGAAATTTCAAATTTTTTTATATAGCTGGTCTAGATCGATGTGCACTATATTTATAATGCTTCTAACAATATTGATTGATGACAAAGATGGATTGAACATGTCAATAATCTGTCAATGTGAGATTAACATTGAAATGGTTTCATTCGCTAAAGAAGCTCATCGTGAATGGAGATTCCAATGTTACACAAAGGAAACTGATTTAAAGAGCAGGCTTTTTAATATATAACAGGGTACGATAAATACACACCATTCCACACCACTACCATTTCACACTCCACAGAAACTTTTCTTTTGTATACATTTCCAATAAGAATAAATATGTTTATCAATTGACAATATTGCAATAATTTTTACATGTTTGACATATTGCAGGTGAAACACCACAAGGCTATGTGATGCAATGGTTATAAATTTTGAATCAAAATGTTGGATGACATGAAGAAAACTTGTGATTCTAGTATAACTGCAGTCTTTCAGGTGACTAATGTTTCATCTAGAAGTGGCATACATCCAAAAGTCTTAGAAAATCGATACTATGGGATTTTGGATGATATAATTGAGTGTGACTTTAAGTCCTTCAGATTAATTATGTTTGTCATCCTATGGTATAGGCTATGATTGAATGAAAATGATCCTAAGAGAATTGTTATTGAACATGATAATGGATTTACCATGGTTAATACAAGGTTGATCGAGCGAGTTGGAAATTAGCCCTATGTTCTTCCAAGCCAATGTGAGCAGGTATTTTACTCAGAGGTTCTAGGTAAACTGGGTTGGTCATTTGTTGATAGACATGATCCAAGAGGAATTTTGGTAAAGTATAATGTGGTGGAAGAAGAAAATACTGAAGAACTAGAAGATGATGTAGATGATGATCAGGATCAACAGTTAATTGATGATGTCCCTGATGAAGATGTCGAAGAGGAGGAACTAGATCATGATGATGTAGGAGTTAATTTTTATCAAGATGATATCCATGTGGATGATGACATTATTCAAACTAATATCGATGATGATGATAATGATATGACCAATCCTTACAATGTCGAATCTGGATCAGATGATATAGCAAAGAGTTGGATGAAGAAGAAGATCAATGACATTGAAATGTATAAGTTATGTGATTATATTATCTATTTGATATTAATTTCTTGATAGAATTATATTTGACTTATGTGGTTACATAATTAATTCATGATGTTTTTAATTTTTATGCTATTACATAATTAATTTAATGATGTACTTTTTAATGTTTGAAAGGTCAAAAAATTAAAACATTTCAATAGTGATGTTAACAACCTTGAAATTATTGTGTTTTATGTTTCATGTGATCATAAAAGATTAAAAATTCAGTTGTAGAGGTGGTTGTTCAGTGGTTGATGTGTATGTTGGTTCTTTTTACAATGTAACTAGGTTTGTCTTCTAATCTACTTATGGAATTGCCAATTCCAATCGAAGGCAACTCGAAGGACCTAGACCAACTGACAAGGACTTTAAAAGAATCCTACACTTCAGGCTCTACAAGACCTGGGAGGGTGATCCCTTAATGTGTTTACAACCTCTGCACCATTATTATAAACAACATTAACAATAGCAGATGATCTCACTTAATAGCTCAACATGATAAGATAATATCAACTAGAATTGGCTATTTATAGACAATATCAACTATCTGGAGCATGAGATAACTAAACCCAAACCATTGTATAAGATAGTTAATGATTTACAATTTATAGCAAGCTCTAGGCAAAGAAAAACAAATACTAAACTACACTAATAATTACAACTTAGATCAATGCCATATATCCATTTCCAGAGTCAAATTCATAAGCATCTAGAGGTTTATAATAGATTTAATACATCACATATAAGATCCTTGACAATATTGCATTACAATTTCATCAGTATGCATTCTAACTCAAGACTACTTATCAAATCCTTAAAAAGCACATATTCACCTATAATCCCATTCAAGTATTTTAATTAATTTGTTGAATTAAAGCTAAAATAGAATCATACACACCATAATAGTGAGATGGATAAAACAACCCTTAGTTATTTCATTCAAAGTTCAGATATGCATGTACAATGGAGAGACATGAGCTCAAATTTTCATTTCAACTCATATGCTAGTACTATTATACAACTTTAAATCTCTATGAACTCAAAACCTATTACAGAATGACTCAAAACCTAAATTTCATTTCTCTAAAACCATCGGACTTTACAATTTTCTCTACAACTTCACCTAGACTCGACAAAAATTATCTAACTTGCTAACCCATACTTCTGGCCTTGAAATCCTTCTTATAGAAAATGAAGGAGCAAACAAGCACCGGGCCAAAAAGTACACCTGTCACTAGTCAATTGGAGCACCTGGTGATATTCCAAAATTTGTTACAACAGCCACCACCTTGAAAAATATTCTTGTTCATCATATCAACTAAGGAATGTTGATGCAAAAAAGCACAAGAAAACCGCACCAAGAAATCTGTCAACACAAAATTGGAACTATTGCAACCACAACATCTGATCTGCCACCTATTAGTAGTTCACTCCTTTTACTCCTCCTTAGTCAAATATTTAGTTACCTAATTCTAGTAATCATCATTAGTCGACCAGTCAAAATGAATTACCTCATCCACCTTGGTATTATAAGGTGTGTATTTTACCACTACTTGATTCACATCCTTTTCAAAAGATTCCAAAAATGAGCTGGTACTAATGATTTTGTCCATACAGCTCACCAACAAATCATAGTCTGAGTCATCACAAATTGAATTGATTTGATCATTGATGGCCTCACTTGCTTGATCCTGCCATTGTTGTTGAAATGACCTAATTTTCCCCTACTCATCAATTATATTAGGTAACAATGTGTTACCCCAATAATTGAAATTCTTCACCAGCTCCCTAATCTTCCTACTCAAGTCATCTGGTAAGGTCTGAAAAATTTGCAATGATTTTACTAACACATGAGTAGGATTTCATGATTGGGGCCTATTATTTATATCAAACCTTGAGGCCTTATACATGATATCTAGATCACTGGCCCTAGGGATCCAATTTTAAATTATTGGTATAACTACTTCCTGATCCCTATCAATATTCTTTATTGCTACTAACAAAAAAGAATATAAAGAATGTATAGATAGCAATTTTCTATCAACCTTTTCATTTAAATGCCTCAAAATAGTAGTAACAATTTCCTTTTGCTTTAAGAGAGATCCCTCCTCACTTTTCTTTAATGATGCCTACAATTCATCAATTTTTTGCAAGAGCTGCTTCTTTGTAGGATCGATAGAGCACTCTTTTTGTTCAACTTCCTCTAAAGAAAGGGTAAGGACAAGATTCTGACTGGGAGATCCTAGTGTGGCAACAATTGGAGAAGCATGAGGCACTGATCCTGCTATGGAAGGTAATGTACTGGTTCTTGGAGCACTTGATGTCTCCCCAATCTTCTTATACCTAAACCTCTCCACTTTAGTTTGCAACTCAACATTTTTCTGCTACATCTTTTTGTACTCCTCAATCAAAAGGTTATATTTTTTCATTAAGCTCTTCCTTTCAGCTTCCTCCCTTTCAGCAGTCTTTTGGGCCAATTTGGCCACATTCACAGTCAAATTAGTGGCCTCAGTGGTTGAGGTCTCTAAAGCTCTCTTTATTATCAATTCTCCCTTGAAATTTGGATTAATATCATAAAAAATCTAGTTTTCTCCCTTGTGGGGCCAATGCCCAAATTTTAGAAGTTTCATATTCCTCACTAAAAGTAGAGTTTTGCAATGTTGCCTTGACCTCTTCTTGAGAGTCTTGAAAGTCATTCTTAGACTTCATAATAGCATTAAAGTCTACTGCATCTGCAATGTCCCATTCAGGCAGAATTAATACACTAGATTGACTCACTATTTTTCTTCCTTCTTTAGGAATGATGTTCTTGAATTCTTCCATTAATTCAAATTTTACCTCCTCATCATTCTCCTGGTCTAACCTGTCAGGCCTTAGTTCTCTTCTCTACCTACATTTATCTTAATACTCTTCAAACTTCATCCTCTATACCTATTGCAAGAATACATGAGTTTTTACAAATGTATTGTCATCTAGAAACTCCTTGCATGCCTCCATTCTTGCATCTTGTACACTTTTACCTTTCATATCTAAATCAGATAAAACTAATTGAGCTAGCCTAGGAGGGGAAGGCATACCAACTTTCATGTCTTGATCAGTAACAATAATCTCATCCAAAAAATCCTCCTATGGTTGATCAATTCTTTGCCTCTTAGGGATTGGCTTAGATGGTGGTGATGAGGGATTGTCTTCTGGTGATGATTCTAAATCAATAATTTTGATTGCCCCAAGCACATTGAATTTTGGACTTGGTTGTGGAGGCACTTTCATACTCTATTTTCCTTTTCTATCCACTTCTTCTTCATCACTGCTACTATCTTTTTTCTCCTATAAATGGGCCACCTTTCCATAGGCTGGTATGTTAGCCTTGTTTCAATTGGTCTAACACCTTGATCTTGTACACCCAAACTCAATTCTAAATTTACCATTTTTTCCTCAATGTGCCCATAATTTACTTGAAGTTTCCCATTAGAAAATTAATTTTCTTATGGTGGGGACTGAACTCCAACAGTGGATCATATTTTGGATCCATTTTGTGCACAACATCTAGTAGCTTACCATAAGCTATCCATTTCTCCTTGTTCAACTCATGTCTATTCAAATCAAATTTATTTCTAACCAAGTCTTTAGGGAAATTGAACTCATGCACAAATTTTCCAGCTTTTATTCTTTGTCTGAAAAGAGAAAAGAAACCCTCAGGATCATGATGTTGCTTTGGTCCACACCTCAAATGGTAATCATCAAAGAAGTTATCAAAATGCGTCTAGCCTCCCTTTGAAAATAAAAAATTAGACACCACTGTATAATTTGGAAAAAGTGCTCCCTTACCCCTTCCAGTGAGGTTTTCCTCATGAATACAACCTATCTACGACATAACTTATGCAAATCCCACTCTTGGTGGCACATTGTATGGAAGTATATGAGGGGATCCCTAAAAACCATATACTCTCAAGACAATGCTGACTGGATATGGGATAATGTCACCCTAGTTATGGTAAACCTTCAATTTTGGCTTCCTCTCCTTTGGCCTAAGGAAATCATGTAATTCCTCAGGGATCCTAGGTATATTCACCATTAATCTAGCCCTTAATCTAGAAGAAAACCAATTATCAAATTGCACATAACTAGTGCTTTCCTTATTACAAGATAAATTTGCAGCCCATATCTATACTGGCAATCTTTCTCCATCAACTGATTGCCTTAATTTCATCCTCTTAGATAAAAAGTCAACATTCTTAAACAAAAACATATACATTAGCATAGAATACCAAAAGAATTGATTGTTGATATCATTGTTTTGTAGATTTGACATCCCTTCATCCATCCTCTCAGCCAAGAAAGAAGTGAAGTAATAGGTCACAGAGAAGTTAGGGTGTTGTATTTGCACCCCCATGAACATATAAGCAATGGGAATTACCATACCAGGACTGAAACCTAAAATACGACATAAAGAATAGAAAGTGGCTAGGAAATGGTTTACAAAACAATTTAATTTGAAAGGTTCCAGGTCAATGGGGCTGATATGAAATTTTGAACCTCCTATGCTAGCCAAATGAGGTGGAAGCAACCTTGCTCTAAAAAGAGATTTCAGCTTTGCATACTCCTGCTTCATTTCCTCAAGGTTGATAGGAACCAAGTCTTCGCTCGGTTGCTCAAGTAAAAAATATGTGGGACCTCTTCTCTATTAATGCTTAATAGAACCTTCCCATCATTGTCCCTAATTATCCATGTAATAGGGTCATATCTTGTAGCCACTACCCTAAGAATGTCTACATCAGGGAATACATTTGGTACCACCAGCTTCTCCATATCATACATCCATCCATTTGAAAAAGGGTGAGGAAAATTCCTCTGTCTATACCACAATCTAAACAATTTCAAGCCAGTGAGGGGAACCCTAGCATCGATAATGTTGGAGCAATTATACACTAACCCTTCCCCCAAGATTTTCCCTCGCATTTGGACCAATCCTTTCCTCCTATCATTCGTTGACAAGGGAAATTGATCCAGGAAATCATCATACATGTTTCATTTCAAATATTCAGTCTGGCTAGAATGTTGCTTGGGTGGTGCCATCTCAGACAAACTAGGGCTTCTTTACAATGTTATAATTCAGATAGCTAGGACTAACCAGAGATAGAAAATTACAAGACAAAACACTACAATTTCTCACAACTATAATTAAAATATATCCTTAACATATTCATCAACAAGATCACAACACATCCACCTAATCCTTTCCCAAATTCAAATGCAAAATGATTGGGAGGCACAGAAAATAAACTCATGGCTTTGTTAACAGAACTCCCAAATTCTGGTTGCAGAAACTTGCAATTCTACCTATGGCTTTGAAACTGATCCACGAAATAGTTGAATGCTTTGTGATACAAACCAAGCAAGTGTCTCATCTACCATTAAAGCTTAATTTTGCATTGCACACATAGCTCCAACCATATTTGATGCAGATTTAAATTCAATCCATTGATTCTTCATCTTGATCAAATCATCAACAACCACCTTCAAAACAAGATGAAACAATTTCCAACACGGCGATAAGGGGACCACCTTACCATACACTATGAAGGAAGTCCATGTGGCGGTTGCCCGCGATATCGCAATCCTGAAACTTTTGATCGTGCAATGGTAGGAAACCATTGATCTTGAGCATCAATGATATCATTCCTTTAACATAGTCGCTAGCCATGTCATTAACCTTTGAGTAGCTTTTCTAGTGAGATTATAACATATCCATTGATTTAGAACATGTGCATCTCGAGAATAGTTTAGTAATCCACCCCTTAATACATTTAAAGTCTGTTAGTGTTTCCTTTAGTCTTTAGGCTTCACCAAATGAGACATGTGGTGCCCACCTGTGATTTTGCAATCAACCCAAGCACCATCATGGGATGGCGAGGAATGGCTCAAATCAAATGGAAGTTGGTCAGCGATAGTGCAAATTTGATCCCCCATATAGGACACGTAGCGTCCTCCCATGATTTTGCGATCCTTTAATTCCTGATCACAGGATGGCAGGCACTGTTGATATCTATAGGAAATAGATCAACAGGAACACTGAATCAACCCTTACAAAATAAAACATTCATTAAAAGAGAAGTGGGCATTACTAGGCAGACAACAAACAACATAAGTTGTTTTAAAAATGATGAATCATGGGGTTATCCAAGACTTAGGGAAAAATAAAACCCAGTGAAGGAGATAAAATAAAAACAAAGGGGCCTGGCCTAGATGAGTCGATAAGACATAAATCATTTTAAAACCATTCAAAAAGGTAACAGTGAAAAATATCCCAACCCAGGCGTAAAGTAAACATAAGGGTAGCACAAATTCGATCCCTTCTACAAAATAAAACATTCATTAAAAAGGATGAGGGGACATAACTAGGCCAATAGTAAATAACGAGATAAGTATTTTTTTAAAAGATGAAACATAGGGCCAACCAAGACTTAGGAAATAAAGCCTTGGGGAGGAAATAAAGTATTAAAATCAAAGTTGGGTTTTAATTTTAATCTGGTGATGTAAGCCTAAGCCATTAACCCCAGTGGTCATGTCACTGATGGCTTAGCCAAAGCCTTTCATTAAATACTAACCGTGCAATGTTTAGGTTTTTTAGATTCAAAGATATGGGAGAAGATCTTGATCATACCCCACCAACTCTCAAACCTAAGGTGTTGCCTTGTTATTTGGCACGAGGTTAGAAAAAGGTAGATGTGTGTCCTGTATGGAATGTGGGGCCCAATCTCCACTATTGAGCTCATAACCCGTTGTTTTAGATTGACAACCAAGATCAAAACCTAATGTAAATATCTGATGTTCGCTGCTAGCTCATAGGAGGAAGATAAAGGTTGGTTAAAAGCCGCAAGGTCAACGACATTGCGATGCGTAACTCCAGCGATTCAGTTTGCAAAGTGCATAGGACCTGCCAACATGGTAGTTGGTTTCTAAGATGGATTAATGTTATTGGTCATGAGGAAGGTGAACGATGCTTCTTTGGATGTCAAACTGAGTTAGCCTGAGATAAACCTTTTGATTTGCCAACTCTTCAGGAGATCAGCGAGCAATATTCAAAGTTGGAAAATAACACATGGTGGTCATTTTATCGTACAATTGGTGAACCATTAGGGTATGTGTAGGATCATCATGGAAAAACTAGGCCCTTAAGTGACAAAAAATTTAGATAAATCAAAGTTAGGTAACTTGATGTAAAAATTTGAATAAGTTATCTATATTATTTCAAAAATATGTAAGAATAGAATCTATAGAAAATTGAATGTAGTTTCTAAACTACTAGGTTTGTTTAAAAAAAAAATCTATTTGGTGAAAATTTGAAATTTCAATGCAGTAGTACTTAAATTATAGGAAAAAATAAGAAGTAGGTGTCTATCTGACCACCCTAACCACAATAAAATGATAATATTTTTTTATAATATTCTAAATATAAGTAGAGGACTCATGTCCTGATGTGACAAGTATTTTTTTGTAATTATTTTCCAAGTAAATAATTAATTATGAATTTTTTATTACAACTTTTAAAAAATATAAAAACCTCGTATGTCTGACCACCTTAACTTGGTCAAAACTTCATGAAATTCAATTTTTCTTTTTTTAAGATCCTATAGTATGTGAAGCATAGAATGTGGCGCATGTTTTGGATTCAAAAAATATGATACCATTTGAAAGCTATAGATATTTTTCAATCAACCTATCAATTAGGAATTTAGTCATAATTTGAATAGAAAATGAATAATAAATACTTATTAAATTCAAAGTAAAGTATAATCTATATTGGTGGAAAGCTGAGAATATCCTCTAAAAACCCTTTTCATTTCATCAATTTTGGGTTATAAAAAAGTCATCAGCCACATACCCAACTTATTGCCACTTTTTGGCCCATCATGATCCTGCACATACCCATTAATGAATTATTCCTTTCTCGTGTAGTCACATCGATCTCAATCTATGTGAAGATATTATTGGCAATCATGAAGGGTGATCTGTGGATTCTCATGCAACTCAAGTTAAACTGTGACAGTACATACGCTGCCAAATTTCCATGTTTGCACATGCATTTTTACTAAGCATTGATGAAGGTTGCCATTACCTCACACAATAAATAGAAGAGAAATTAATTGCTAATAGTGTCATTCTTGTAGCAATTAGAGCACTTTGTGGGCTGAGTCTAATAAAGTTTGACTAGTGCTTGTCTAACAAGAGAAAATGAGTAATTCAGTAAGGAGGTATGTTCGTTTGAGCTCACAAAAGCTCGATCCTGCTATTGAGGAAGGTGCTTTGGTTCACAAGCCCAAGCTTGTGCCCATTAGATGTAGTAGAAGGTTGCAATTCTAGGATGTTGTTGCTCAACTGGTAGATGATAAAGGCAAGCAGTCGGTGTGCTCTATTACTAGTGTTGGTAGGAAAATAAGGTATGGGAATGGATCCTCTGGATGCCAACACTTGCCCATTGACCTTACGAGCAACAATTTTGATGATGTAACCGAGAATGACTCTAACTACTATCGATATTTACCTCACTTCAATCATGGTCTTCCCTTTGATGAGGAAGTGATATATGTGGTGCAATTGGCTATTAAAACCCCAAGTGGATGGACTAGAACTATATTGGGAAAGGACAAGACACAAGAGGAGGCTAAGGGTCTACCATATTGGGAAACAACTAGAAGCGGGCGTCTGAGTATTGGTAAGGGCAGGGTGGCGAGTAAATATGAAGTTGTTGTGTAGGATGTAAAATTTTGTGTTGATGATGTTGTTTTTGTTGGTGGTGTTGGTTTTACATGTATGGCACATTTTGATGTCAATTGTGTGCCTTCGTGGAAATTTGGTTGCCTATATTTTGTGTGGATAGCGACAAAGGGGATTTTGATGACAATTTGTGTTCCCTTTTCTGATGGTAGTTAAAACTTTAGCTTTCCCCGGTTCATGCACTATGTTTTGTAGATTCAACGTGTGGGAAGTTTTGAAATGAAAGTCAAATGCAATGGAGACTTTTTTCAAATGAAAATTTGTGGTCAAATTACATTTGAGCCCGAAGCTTGTTGCTCGCTTGTCATATAAAAGGGAATTCAAGGCTCATTTTTAGGGAGAGAATTGATGAAAGCTCTAGCTAGGTTTTGAGTTAAATATATGGGTAGAAAGATATATGTCCTCTGATGAGGAAGTGATATATGTGGTGCCATTGGCTATTAAAACCACAAGCAGATGAACTAGAACCATATTGGGAAAGGACAAGAAAGAAGAGGAGGTGAGGTTCCCTCTCCTCCTCTAGCAACAACTAGAAGCAGGCGTGTATACCGAGGTCTAAGTGTTGGTAAGGCCAGGGTGGCGGGTAAATAAGAAGTTGTGTGAGATGTAAAATTTTGTGTTAATGATGTTGTTGTTGTTGGTGGTGTTGGTTTTGTGTGTGTGGCACATTTTGATGTTGGTTGTGTGACTTCATGGAAATTTAGTTGCCTAGTTTTTTTGCATGGATAGCGACAAAGGGGATTTTGATGACAATTTGTGTTTCCTTTTCTGATGGTAGTTACAACTTTAGCTTTCCCTAGTTCATGCACTATGTTTTGCAAATTCAATGTGTGGGAAGTTTTGAAATGAAAGTCAAATGCAATGGAGATTTTGTTCAAATGAAAATTTGTGGTGAAATTACATTTAAGCCTAAAGCTTGTTGCTCCCTTGTCATATAAAAGGGAATTCAAGGCTTATTTGTAGGGAGAGAATTGATGAAAGCTCTAGCTAGGTTTCGAGTTGAATATATGGGTAGAAAGATAGGAATATAATAGATAGCCTATTTTGAGTTTTGGATGAATATATGCAAATTATCTTAAATTGTATGCAAATATGACTTATAAGCATGAATAAATGTATAATTCTAATATATCTTCTCTCCTTATGTGGATTTGAGTGAATTTTGAATGAAATTTTAATGATGTTGTCATTCTTCTTTTGAGAATTTGTTCAATTATGTGTATTTTTGCTTTGATTCAAGAAAATCAATTAAATGCTTAAATGGAGTCATAAGTTTACAATTATTTACAAAGGATTTGATAAGTAGTAATATATCAGAGAATTGAGCTCCATAATGCAAGGTATTATATGAGTAGTCCATTCTATTAAATTCTTGGGTCATTTCTGCTAATGGTAAATGGGTAACTAAATATTTAACTAACGAAGAATAAAAGAATAATATGTAAATGGGTCACTCACTCACTCCCTCTATCTCTCTCCCCTTAACCCTTAAACTCTAAACCCTTAATATTAGGTGTGTATTAAAACATTGTATAAGTATAAATTTTTGGAGTTCTATTAGGAATTGAATGATAAATGACAATGAATGGGAAAATCTAAGGCACTTTAATATTTTCAACTAAAAAGTTAGAGCTCAACTAGGATTAGTGTTCACTTAGGGTTAGGTTTAGGGTTCAATTAATGTTCAATTTGGGTTAGGATTGAGGATGAGGTTGGGGTTTAATTAGGGTTATGAATTCAATAAGATTTCAAATAGGGTCAAGGTTAAGGTTAGGGTTGGGTTTAAGGTTCAATTAGGATAAGAATTAGTGTTAGGGTTAGGATTAGAGTTCAATTGTAGTTCAAAGTTAGGGTTATGGTACAATTAGGACTACTGTTCAATAAATGTTCAATTAGGGTTAATACTTAATTAAGGTTAGTTTTAAAGTTCAATTAGGGTTTGGGTTAGGGTTGGGATTATGAATCAAGTAGGTTTAGGTTAGAGTTTGATTAGAGTTAGGTTTAGGGTTTAGTTAGAGTTAGGGTTAAGGTTAGGGGTAGAATTCAATTATGTTTAGTGGTCAATTACAATTAGATTTAGTGTTCAATTAGGGTAAGGGTTAGAGTCCAAATAGGGTTAGGATTAGAATAGAATAGAGTTTTTTGTTTAATTATGATATCTATAATTTAGTATAATTTTAGAAAATGAAATGATTTGGACACAAAGAAAAAAATAAGAAAAGTTGATTTTATATAGATCTTATTTGTTAATTTATTCAAAAATTCTAATTAATAATTGTTTAATTAATTTAAAATGAATATTTAATTTAATTTAATTTAATTGTATTAGATAATTAGTAAAACTAAATAGATAATTCTATAACTAAAAGTAATTATAATCTTGTATTTCATGTTGTGCTACAAATGCTACTAGTATATATATATTATTTATTAATATATACAAAATATGCCAAGAGATATCTTTGTCAAGGCACCTATTTTATAATAGTACAATAGACTCATCAAAAGGATATCTCTCAGCATATTTTATATATTATTAATAAATAATATATATGCTAGTAAGTATTTAATTAATAAAATAAAATAAATATATCAATTTTTTACCATACTAATCATTGCCAAGGAGATCCACGCGGTGCCCGCCCATGATATCACAATCAATAAAAAACTCAAATTTTGATCATGCGATAGCAAGCAATCATGGATCTCAACCATTAGAAATCGTATTCGTTCAACACAATCACCAGCCTTGTTATTAACCATCGAGTACCTTTCTACCGAGATTATAACATCTCTATTGATTTAAATCATGTGCATCTTATAATTGCTTTAGTAAGCCATGTCATAATGTATTAAAGACACATCAAAGTATTTATCATTCCTTCGGCTTCACTAGATGAGACATGTGGCGCTCGCCCATGATATTGCGATCAACTTGTGGGGTCATTGCGGGATGGTGGGGAATGGTTGAGATCACACAATGATTGATCTATGACCATGTGAACTTGTCCCTCTGCAAAATAAAAATACTTATTAGGTGAAGTCATGTGGGGTGAAAAATAAAAAAAATTATTAGGGGAGAGGGCACAGTCAATCGTGATGATAATACCCAGTCTTACCACATATTTATACTATATATTGTAAATAAATAGTCCAAATGTAAATAAAGAAAAAACTAAATGTTGATAAAAAATGGACCCATACTTTAACACATGAGAACCTCTAAATGTTATATGAAAAAAACATAAATACATTCATGAAGAAGTGAAATAAGTTTTTTTGTTTCAAATAAAATATCACAACTCTCCACTATAAGTATATCATTTAAAAAATAAAATGTTCATTTAATAAAATAAGACACTCATTGAAACAAGTATTGTTATCATAGTGAAAAAATATTGTTCTTATGTGTACAATAATTGGGGTAGCAATGTACAAGCATTGGATAATTTTATATTAACAGTTTGTCCTATCACAAATATAAAAGGTGAGCACAATAAATAACATGTATTTTCCCATTAAATGTGAAGGATTTTCAAAAAATTAGTGTTCAACTATTGGTCCATTTTTGTTCAATATAAGTTGTATTTTAAATCATTATGTGTTGTTTTTATAACAACAAATAGATTTTTTATGTTCAACTATTAGTCCATATGTGTTGAATATAAAAGGTAGAGATATCAAATATTTATGGTTATCAATAACTATTTGGTCCACTTAGGTTGTATATTAATTTTAATTTAAATAAAAATATCATATTCTAGAAGCAACAAATGATATTTTTTTGGTTCAACTATTAGGGGTTCCATGACTAAGTTTTGGTCAAACCTTTAAAAAGTCAAATTTTAGACACTTCTCAAAAGATATGCCGATCTGGCGAGTTGCGCGATAAGTTGCGCCTCCAAACCTTAGTTATAGACAAATAAGAGACCAGTCTACATTTTAAAAAAATGAAGGTTCTACAATATTCCAGTCAATTGCTACATGCTAAGAAAGTTAGCCTGCACGACTATTGGTCCCTCTCCCCTAAAGGAATAAGGGGACATCAGTAGGTCAATGAAAAACAATGACATAAGTTGTTTTAATGAGGGAACACGAGAACAAAAAAATACTTAGGAAAAATAAATTCAGGTGAAGGAAATAAAATAATAAAACAAAAGGGGGCCCAACCTAGACAAAGCAATGGGGCTTAAGTCATTTTAAAGCCTTCCCAAAAAGTAATGGCCAAATGGATCCCATCCAAGGTGTAAGATGAACACTAGGGTTTTACATGAAGATGAAGGTAAAACACCAACCTTAGGCTTTTCCCAAACACCATAGATGACTAGAGACACAAGGTAGGATAAAATAGAACACAAAGAACAAAAATTTGAAGTTCCATCACTACCCATAACCCTAAACCCTTAACCCTTAAACCCCTACCCTCTCTCTCAAGTCTCTCCCTCCTACCCCCTCTCCCTCTCTCAGGTCTCTCTCTCAAGTCTCACCCTCCCACCCCTTCTCCCCACTCACTCCCTCTCCTATTCCCCCCACCCTTAACCTTCTCTCTCCCTCTCTCCCACTCCCTCCCTCTCTCTCTCTCTCACCTATCCACTTAGGTCTCTCTCTCACTCACTCACTCCCTCTATCTCTCTCCCCTCTCCTAAACCCCTTCTTTCTCAAGTTTGTCCCTCCTAGCTACCTCTTTGAGGACTCTCTCTCACTCATGATAACCCTCTCTCTCTCTCTCAGGGTACTCTCTATCTCTCTCCCCTCTACCCATAACCCTTAAACCTTACCCTAAACCCTCACCCTCACACACTCTAACCCTCTCTCTCTCTCTCAAGTCTCTCCCTCCTACCCCCTCTCCCTCTCCCAAGTCTCTCTCTCTCACTCACTCTCTTTATCTCTCTCCCCTCTACCCTTAACCCTAAACCTTAAACCCTTAACCCTTAAACTCTAAACCCCTAATATTAGGCATGTATTAAAACATTCTAAAAGTATAAATTTTTGGAGTTCTATTAGGACTTGAATGATAAATGACGATGAATTGGAAAATCTAAGGCACTTTAATATTTTCAACTAAAAAGTTAGAGTTCAATTAGGATTAGTGTTCACTTAGGGTTAGGTTTAGGGATCAATTAATGTTCAATTTGGGTTAGGATTGAGGATGAGGTTGGGGTTTAATTAAGGTTATGGATTCAATAAGAGTTCAAATAGCGTCAAGGTTAAGGTTAGTGGTCGCACCCACAAAAGGATATGAAAATCATAGTAAAACCTTTCCTGGGAATTGGACATTCTAGCAGGTGACTAATATCTCTTTATGGATGTTCATTTACTTGTCAAACCAGGGAACACATACTTTGAATAGCGCAACACAGTATATGCACTAAGAACTAGTTTTGGTCACAACTTAACAGAAATAAATACTCGAAAAGAATTCTATCTATGCTACAGGAAGGTAATGCAAAGCTCTTTTAACTCAACCATGATTAATCAAAACAGAGATCATAATAGCTATGAATAAGACACAAACTATGAACTAGCCTTATGCTATAGGAACAAGCACAGGGATGGATTCCTGATGCTGCAGGAGCAATACAAGACTGAGTTTGTATGAAAACTTCAAAGATGAAAGCTAACTGATAATCAACAAAAAAGAACAACTAACTAACTAGCTACAGATACTTACTAAGTGGGCCCCCTTAGCAAGCATCTACTGATTACAAAAGTGCTAAACTCATAACTTCATCAAGCTTTATTCATAAAAATAGAATGGTATACATTGCTTTGTTGATATGAAAACTAACAACAAACTCTGTCTCTTGTAATACAGATTTTGCTTTTCATTATTATTATACTGACTCTTACATGATATCTGCTATCTCTCTATTACTATGCTTCTATCTTACTTCTAACAATCATCTCCTTCTTCACTCGTGTAGGAGGAGTACCTTATTTAAAATCAGGAGAAAAACTAACTAAACCTATCAAAGAAAGATGCGAAAGTAAAGTGTATCCCAAAATCAAGGAACAAACTTCATAAATGAATTTATCTGTTCAACCCAATCCAGAGAGAATATAGCGCTCCACTCTTTCCAGATTGATTGTCATTAAAAATCCTTCCCAATGGTTTCAGTCAAAGAGTCTTTGCCAGAGCTTCCTCAAAGTTGTGTAGGAAATAGACTTTACTACAAGGCCGAGATCAGCTGCACTTGACTCAATCATACTTTCTTCAATAACCTGCGAAACACAAGGTAACAGATGCAAAAGAAAAGGTGCATGGAACATACATAATATCCATTCATTAATCACATATTTAAATCTATTTCATCATTCAAAAACTATATGCGATATACCAGTCATTTAGGGAGTCAACGGGGTAATAAATGTAGACAAGACAACACAATAGGCTACAGAATATGAAAATATTTTGCTACTGGATATCCCAATAAAAGGTTTCAAAAGAGTTTAAAAAACCATGAATAACAAAAGTAAAGGTATTAAAAGTTCATCATAATATCCAAACTATGAGCACATTTTGGGCTCATCATCTGCCCCCTACTTAGCCCAATGCTAGTCCTCCAGCATTAACTTTCATGGTAGTTTCTTTGAAATCAGTGGTTGCGGCATGACTCTGAAATGGAGTTCCAAACCTATAATAAAATCCTCTAAAAGTCTACCACCTCTCATACCTAAGAGCTTCTGAATCATCATTAAGATTTGTAGCCTGGTAAGGATAAAGTGGCCACATTAGCACAGGAGGTCTGAATGTCAATGGCAACCACAGTTCAAATCTCTTTTGAAGTCCCAACTGTATATATCTACTTGATCATTTAAGAGCTACTGTGAAATTTAGGGGACTATGAGGTTCAGACCTTCTTAGCCCAACAGTTAATCTTTCCCACCTTTTCTCACTTCTAGTGTATGACAGTCTCCAAAATGAATATGGCTATTCCTGAAATTCATCATATACATGTTTCCTAAGATCAAATATTTTCATTCTGGTTGTATTATTATGAATGCCATATGTCAGAGTAAACCAAGTTTTCAACATTGAATGGGGGTTTGAACTTTGAGAGCATAATAGAACAGGCTCATTCCTTTCGGCTTCCTCATATGTTTCCCATTGCCTGCCATAATCTACTTCATTTGCTTCCCATGACATAAATGATCTCAAATGGATATAACCAATATACAGAAGAGGGTTCCATTCTATTTCAAATGGAATTAAAAAGCCATGTAAATAAAATTCACACAGAGAATTTCTTAACCAATTAGGGGCTGCCTGATATGCATCGTAAAACTCTTTAGCAGTGTGAAGTATAGGATCTTGATTTTTGAAAATTCTCATTAGTTGGAAGTTCCATAAGAATTGTTCCTTAAGGCATAGAGCATAAACTCTGGGTAGTGGTCTGCATTCCATAATCTGACCAGTTACTTTTAACATTTCATCCATTTTTGCTTTTAACTCAAAAATTTCCTATTTCTGACTTTCAATTTCCTTTTTTAGTTTCTTCCTCTCTACCTCCCACAAACTTTGTTGCATATCAGTATGGGCTAGGTGCCAGAAAGTCAGGGTTTACAATGTAACTGGTTCCTAGTTAGCTTTGACATATTCCAGAAACTCAATCAAAAATGTCTTCTTATAAACAATAATGGCTTTACAAGTTGCAGGGGGAAATGTAGCTTCACTAGCCACATCCAATTGTTCAGTCTCTTCCTACTCTTGCTGCAGGATGAATTCTTGTTGCTGTAGTGAAGAAGACTGTGCTTTCTCCAAAAACTGAATAGCAGTGGTAGCCAAGTCATCAAGACTTGGTAACCCTTTTTCATTATGCCCCATTTCCTTTGTCTCAACTTGTTCCTCTTCAGGAATGAATGAACTCTGTGCAGCATTCTCAAACACATTTTGAGAAACATCAAATTCAGACTCTACGGATTCTTCTATAATTACAATAACCCCTGGTTGAGGGAAGCAAGGGAGGTCTTACATTGTTTCCTTGTGGAAACTCTTCTTAGCACTGGTGTGGCTACAGGAGGTGTTCTAGTAGCCTTCCTCTTTCTGGTCTGTCTAGAGGGTTCTACCCTGCCAGAGGATGATGGTGAATTGGTGATAGCAACAGGTGTTGTTGTAGGAGAGATGGTTGTAGAGGAAGGTGTTGCAGGAGAAGAGCATTGCCTTTTTTGAGAACAAGGGTCAGACTCTGGGGTTTGTTCCACCCTAGATGACTCTCCTGCCATTTTTTTTCCCTTCTCTCTCCTAGTGGCAGACCTAGTTTGTACCCGAGCAGAGGATTTTGGTGGGGGAGCTATAAAACCAGGTGCTACAGGAGTAGATGACCCTTGCCCTATTCTTCTACTGGAAGAAATAATTTCTTCTTTCTTTTTCTAAGGCCGTGGGGTAAGTACCCTAGGGGGTTGTGGAATTTGCAAGCTCTTTTGGGCGACGAATTGTTGTCAGGAAAGAGGTTAGACATCTCTCAAAGAGCATTCAATTAATAATTTGATAAGGCCATGGTGAGCAATAAAATTATCTTTCCCCTATTGGGTTATGTGGGCACTTTGTTCCAAAAATTTTAACAGGAAATTAGAAACATTTACAACTAACCCATGCCTTATATGACTTAATAATTTGAAATGATAAGAATGTAGGTAGGAGAAACGGCCTTCACAGGTAAAATACCTGATTATGTAAGCAGCGTATTCTTAATAAGGAGGAGGCAACGATACTCACTTGCATCCCTACTTGGAGACTTCCAAAGGTCCATCAGTGGGTATTGAAAATTCAACCTTTGCAGAGGCAGCATCTAAAGAAAAATTTTCTCCAACAGTTGGAAGCCTAGTTACTTCAGCAATTTTGTCTTTAGTCACAACAACCATTAGACCCCATACAATAGCCTCCCCTTCAGAAAGGGTTCTCAAAAATTTTCCAGGAGCCTCCTCATCAAAAGTATTTAAACTCAAGAAGTAGTTTAACCATCCACAAAGGTTGAATACCTGGATTGTTTGAGGATTTTGCAATAATAACTCATGAGCTACAGGCTCATGTCGCACCAACTGACCGCCCATATTCATAGTTTTTCCTTAGCTAAACTCAACTCCCTACTAAAAATTCAAAAAAATTCCTGTCTGTTTCCCTTTTTGTTCTGGTTTTTCTCTTCTATCGTGCCGTCACATTTCTCTCTTTTCTAAAAATGAGCTTTTTGAACAAGCAGTTTTGATTGTAATTTACAAGAAAAACATGCAATGAAAAGGACATGCAATCATATTTAGAAAGTACCAAAAAAATAATAAAGAAAGGTTATCTGAGCAGTTGTGGCAGCGGTGAAAAGACAGGTTTTAAAAAGTAGATTACCCCGCCCCCTACTTAGAGTATGACATGTGTCCTCACATGTACTAAAGAATAGGCAAAGATCGGGTAATAATGACTGGTACAGGCATAGCAGTAAATGAATAGAATAAAATAAATCAAATATGTGATAACAAAAGATATGGCGTACCTTCAATAAATGCATGTACGTGTGAAGAAAGATGATGGCTTCAGCATGAGTTGACAGTTGGGAATGATATCATAATTAAGGGTGATGCAGATGAATGAGGTGGATGGGTGACGTGGGTGGACGAGATGAATGAATGGAATGGATGGATGGGATGGATGGATGGAAGATAAAGAAATGAGATGTGGCGACAAGTGAAAATAGAAAAAAAGGGGTTTCCTTAAAAAGAAAACCTTTATTATGAGCATGCTTTTCAAAATTACAGTGAAGCTGTAGGAGAAAGGCTAGTGCCTTTGGCTACAGGAAGAGTAGCGACAGGATCTTGAATGAACTGCTGCATGAATTCTTCTTTTGAGACTGATTTATGGTACAACCGAAGGCGGTGTCCATTAACCAATAGCTTGAATCTAACAGGATCGATTGTAGGAAGTTGAACTATACCATTAACAAATACATTCTCAATTTCATACGGCCCCAACCATCTGGTCTATAATTTTCTTGGACTGTCCTTATACTGTGAGTCATAAAGAAGAGCCTAGTCTCCTACTGTGAATTTATTTTCCTTAATATATTTATCATGCCACCTTATTCATTGATTTTGTATCATCTCAGTGTGTTGCAGGGCATGCTTTCGGAGTTCATCTAGAGCGTTGAGCTGCATGATTTTGTCCTTCTGTGCATTTGTTAAATCCATGTCTAGCTCTAGTGCTGTTCAGAGTCTTATGTTCAAATTATATTGGCATTACAACTATTTTACCCTACACCATTTCAAAAGGTGTAAATCCTATAGCAGTCTTCCAGGTAGTACGGTAGGCCCATATAGCTTCAGGTAACCTTGCGGTCTAGTCTTTCTTATGCAAATCTATAGTTTTAGTCAAAATGGCCTCTATGTCCCTATTGGTAACCTCAACCTATCCATTGGCCTAGGGGTGATAAGGAGTTAATTTTCTATGTCGTATATTGTATTCATTAACTAAAGCTATGATAAGTGTAGAAGTAAATTGTGCTCCCTAACCTGTTACTATCTCCCTAGGAACACCAAACCTAGTAAATATTTATTCATAGAGGAACTCAACCACTTTATTATCCCTAGCATGTTTCATAGGTTTAGCTTCTACCCATTTTGTGACATAATCTGTGCACATAAGAATGTAGGACTTACCATTGGAAGGTGGGTCAATTGGTCCCACAAAATCTAGTCCCCATTTGTCAAATGGTGCAACTACAATTTGTGGAAATAGAGGCATTTCATCAGAGCGAGTTGGTCTTCCCATCCTTTGGAATTTGTCACATCTCCTTATATACTTGGCTACATTTCTATGTAAAGTTGGCCAATAGTAAACAATATTTAAAATTTTCATTGTTGTCCTTTTGGCAGCAAAATATCCACCACACGACTCATCATGGCTAGCATGCAGTATATCATGAGTGTCCTCCTCTAGTACACATCTCCTCATAACTTGATCTAGCCCTGTATAAAACATGCAATCTATAATCCAAGAAAAGTTAAAACTTTTCTCTACCAATAATCTTTTTTCTTTAGGGGAGAATTGAGGAGGAGTTCTTCCTGTTGCCAGATAATTTGCTATATCAGCATACCATGGATGAATAACCTTGATTGCAAACAAGTGCTCATCAGGAAAGGAGTCTTCAATAAGTGCAGAGTCATCTTGCCTTTGAATTTTAAAAAGGAAATCAACAACTATGTTGGCTTTAACTAGATTGTCCACAATTGTAATGTCAAAATCCTGCATCAGCAATAACCATCTTCCCAGTCTCCCAGATATTGAGCTTTTGTTCATGAGATACCAGATTGCTGCATGATCAGTGTGGACAAATATCTAATAACCAGTGATATAATGCCTAAATTTATTGAGGGCGTAGATGATTGCCAACATTTCTTTTTCTATAACAGTGTAGTTGAATTCAGCCCCTTGCAAAAATTTTCTTATGTAGTAGAGTGCATGTTTAGTTGATCCATCCTTCTGCCATAGCACTACTCCAATTGCATAATCTGAGGCATCAGTATGAATATGAAATAGGAGTGAACAATTAGGTCCTTTCAGAACAGGTGCCTGTGTGAGGGTGACTTTCAAGTCAAGAAATACTTTTTCACATTTTTCTCTCCAAGAAAAATCTGCATCCTTCTTCAGCAGATTGTATAAGGAACCTGCTATTTGGCTGAAGTCCTTGATGAATCTTCTGTAGTATCCTGCATAGCCTAGAAAACTCCGTACCTCCTTCTGCTTAATTATCCACTGAAGCCATCCAAGAATGAGAAGTACTTCTTTCTAGCTAAATTATCCAGAACTTGATCAATAAATGGAAAAGGAAAGTAATCTTTCTTCATTGCCAAGTTAAGTTCTCTGTAATCTACACATACTCGCCATTTTCCTCCTTTCTTAGGAATAATGACCAATGGGGAAACCCATTGACTATCAGAGATTGGGTAGATAAAGCCGACTGTCAACATTTTCTACAATTCTTCTTTAACAATCTCTCTCCAAGCTAGATTGATTCTTCTTTGAGGCTACCTAACAGGTTTAAAGTCACTGTTAATATATATGTGATGTGTACAGATTTTTGGGTCTAGACCCTTCATATCTCCATAGTCCCATGCAAAAGCTGACTTATGACTGGTAAGCATTTTGATCATAGATTTCTATTGCTTACTAGTGAGGTTTTTATTAATGCACAAGGATTTTCCTGCAGCTACCTCAACTTGGGAGGTTAAGTCTATCATAGATACTTTAGACAGAAATGGCATGTCTACCTCATGGGGTAGTAAGGTGTGAGAAATCTTTTGTTGTAGGATAATGAGCTTAATTGGATGGAGGAAGAATAGTTTGCACGGAACATGGATTTTTCTCACAATGAAAGTATTCAGTACTGTAGTTATTCAGCAAGATATTGGATAGTACATCTTCTTCTTCTTGCTGTGTAATGAAAGGCTCTCTAGTAATCATCATTAAATTGGCCACAGAGTTCACTTCTTCCTCTTCTCCCAAATCTGGCCAAACAACATCTCCAGACTCAAGTTGGGGTAGTGCTGGAGAATAGAGAGTAAGTTTCTTTGTGCTATATCCATCAGATATTGTCATGTCACCCAACCTACAACCAATGCAAGCATCAACAATAGCCAGCCAAGGCCTTCCTAGAATGACAGGGTATCCTCCCAATGATGCTTTTAGAGATAAGACCATGAAATCAACAGGGTATTCCTAGGAATCCATCGTGACTACCAGGTCTTTGACTACCCCATCAGGTTTGACAGTTGAACTATCATCAAGTTGCAATATTGTAGGTGTAGTCCTTATTTCTAAAATATTAAGTTTTACAACCAGGTCCTTTGTTATGACATTGATAGTTGCACCAAGATCTACTAAAGCATTCTTAATTTGCAACCCATTAACATTTATCTCCACAACAGGACTTCCTGGATCTAAATATTTTGGGATGCTAAGTTTCCCTAGCATTAAGTCAGAGAGTTGGCCTATTACATGGACAATTTATGGGTCTTTCTTTTTCCTCCCTGGTTTCTTCAAACATGCTTCCTTGATGGCCTTGCCATAGATAGGTACTTCTTTGATTACTTGGAATAAGAGAATTTTCACACATATATGCTTTAGCTGGTCAAGGATATCAAAGGTGGGTTCCTCTTGTTTCTTCACATTTTCACCTTCTAATCTTTGTGGAAAAGGAGGGGGCACTTTATTAGATGACTTAGGTAATGATGGGATCTGAACTGGCTGACTTGGTTGGGCTTGGTCACTGATATCTTCTTCTTCTTGGTCAGTCTCCTTAGATGGTAATTTGGAGATTATGGGAGGAGATGGTGTAGGTAGCATGGTTCTTGAATGTAAATTAATATTATTCAGGTTAAGAGCATAGGCAGGCTATTGATTAGGATCAGCAAAATAGACTTGTTGCTGTTGCGGTTGCTGGCTATTTGGATTAGGTGCTACTTGAGCCGTTAGTTGGGTTGATTTTGGATTCTGACCTTGATTAGCTACGGGAGGTGGCATAATGGATTGCTATTGGGGTTGCTATTGGAAACCTACAGTTGGATTTGACCATTGCTGGCCTCCTATCCATTGGTTAGGCTGCTGCCAATTCCCTTGTGGAGGCTACCACTGATTTTATTGAGGTGGTTGCCAGTTCCCTTGTGAGGCATTCCAATAGTTTTGTTGGGCATTTGGCCAAGGGTTACTCCACTGAGGTTGGGAGTATGGCCCATAGTTGAGAGGGTACTAATTTTTCCATTAACTATTATATGAACCAAAATTTTGCAAAGGGTCCTAAGGCGTACCTTGTCTTGGGGCCCATGGCCTCCTTTCTACAACAAAGAAGACTTGGTCATCATCACCATCTATCATCTTGAAATTAGTAGGCAACTATTTAGCCTCCATGTTGGATACCATCTTAAATCTACAGTCATGTTTCTTCTATCTACAATGCAAACAAAACACTGCTAACATTGCTTCAGCTTCCTCATGTTTCCTCCAAGCTTGCATGGTATCCAACTATATAGCCATGTTTTTTATGATTTCCTACTTGAAATCAGACATCAAATTTGTTATCTCCATCTGGGAAACTCTATTGGAAGAAGACTTACCCATTGTAGCTTGATAACCTCTACCTTTCTTCACATTTGCTCGAAGTAATTAAGACATATTTTCTTAATATCATCCCAAGGCAGTTGGGTTATATCACCTCCTCCCATCAGGTCTAAGGCGTCTATACAAGCATCACTGATTCTGTTGATGGTGTTTTTATGCACTTTTCAACATAGGTAGTGCGTAGATGTACTACCTCTTTTGAAAGATAATATTCCACAATCGAATTGTAGAACACTATCCCAAAGTCTCTAATGTCAGGACTTGACATACTTGGGATACCTGAGTTGTTTGATGTGATTTGCTGGAATAACAAGGTGGTCTTATGTAGGAAATACAAAGCATGGAAGTTGGATCTTGAAATGGAGTTCTTAGGATGGAAAGCTGTCATGTGTTGGCTGTATGTTCTAACAGCAGTCTTGAACTCCATTTTGTTGTTGAATTTGGCTTTACAAGGTGCAATGAACCTTAGCATAGATCAGTTATTAAAAAAAATATAAGGCAAGGAAGAGGGAAAGTTCCTAAGTCTGCAACTAACTATGAATAGTAACAATGGAGCTCCTACAATGGAAAATTCCTCAAAACAATATACCAATTAACCAGGGATTTCACAGTATCATGGAAATTGTGCTATCTTCTAAGGTCTACAGATATTTTATCCTTCATCCACCACATACATGTATGAATCAAAGATAAATGTTTTGGAGCAGCTTTGAAATCGAATCCAGGCTAACTTTGCACAACTATCTACCATTAGCAAATAGCAAAAAGTACGGACAAATAAATCATCAACATAGCAGGAATTTCATAATCACCGAACAAAATTTCTAAAATCTACCCAAAGAAAGAAGACAACTAACTAAACAGCAGTAAAATCTAAGTCTAACATCTAACATTGGAGACTGAATCAAGTAACATGAGAGAAACCAAGAAAGTACACCAAGTCTGCCTTTTCCTTATAAATTTTTGCAGCATGTCTTTACAACAACTCAACTCTCTCTTTGCAAATGAGAGGAGAGCCCTATTTATAGTTTTCCAAAAGTCTAAAGAATGGCCAAGATTAATTCTTATTGTGTGGCCAAGATCATTATAAAATAGGGTTTCACCTATCCCCCAATATCTAGCAATTTAAAATTACATTTTGTTTCTTCCCTATTTCGTATTCTTGCTAATGGCATTGTAGCTCTTTTGTCATCTAGCGGATTGCTATTTTCACTACTATAGCTACTCTTTAGGAAGTTCTTTATCTTTGAGAGGGTTGTTCTCTTGTCCCTTGGAAGCTGTGTACTCTATGTATTTAAGGATGACTGCCTGGAGCTTGTCTATCTCGATGATTTCGCATTGCAGGGCCTGGTAGCTCCACTCCTTTGCATTATCTTCCAACCTTTTTCAATCCTTGACATACTTTGAGCCTTGGTCTTTGAACAGCTCCAATTGGTCGAAGGTGCAGGCAGTAAAACTTAGAAAGTCCACTGTGGTTTCACTAGCCATCCCGTCCTTCATCTTCTCTTAGAAGTAGGTTTTTATCATTTCTAGATCCATTTGCACCATGGGCATATCATATTCTATCATTATCTTGAGGTACCGAGCAAATTTTTCCTAGATTTCCTTGATCCATTCGATGTCTAGATCCACCTTGCTCAAGATTTGTTCCAACCTCTCATTCTGGTTGTCAAAGTACCATCTCCGCACATCCATCAGCCATTGATCTGCTTTCTTAAATGGAAGCTCCTTTTCCCACATGGCTTCAAGAAATTGAAGGATAGATTTGATCCTTGGGAAGGTGGAGTCGTAGGTTGCAGGGAAATCAGTGCAGAGCTTTCTTATGCTCTCCAAAGACTACATCAAGTCATAGAACTTGTTGGCTGTTTGCATAGCCCAGCTAATTCCCATGTTTCTGACATATGAGACTCGTTGAAACTGGTCCTCGGTGGTCTTCTCCAAGTTCTTTCTTCTTTCCATTTTATCAATCTGCTCCTTGGAAAGTAGCTGAGTTGTGGTTGTGGATGTAGTAGGTAGGTCATCTACTGAAGACCATTGTTGTATGTAATTTGTTAGGGCTGCAACCTGCGCCTTGAGCTCATCCTTCAATATTTTATCTTGTTTTATGAGGTGCACCACTATAGCCATGGACTCCTCAAGGTGCTCAACCTTTTGCTCTCTAGTTGCGGTCCCCAATTCAATGGTGGAGATGTTATAACTTACCCCAACTTGGCCAATCGTGGGTGTTGCAATCTGTGCCACCCGAGACCTAGAAGCATCCATTGTTACTTTGGATCAGACCTTGGACTTCTTCTCCTTCTTTATCATAATTTGGGCTTGAGCCAAGATGGCCTCTAACCTTGCTCTTGGGTCCTTTAGCACATGGGTTTTTCTTTCAAGTTGCTTCTCCAACCATTTAGGCACAACAGATTTCCCCTTGGGTGAATCGTGGCCACCTTCGCCCTTCTTGGTCAATGCCAAGATTTTTGCTTCCTTTTCTTTTGGGGATTCTCCTTCCCTTTTGGCAGCATCCTCCTCCTCCTCATTGGAGTCATGAACGAACACAAGGAATTTGATAGGAAGTCCGGGGGATGGTTGTTGGATGGGACTTTCTTCTCTTGTTGTTTCTTCTTCTTTCCTTTCCTCAATACCCTCATCCTCGGGGATTTTGACAATATGAATTTCAACCTCAGATACATATTTTTGCTGCTATTGCTTCATTGGCTACCCTTCTTCATCATGTGGTGACCTTTCTATTTCTGCCCCAATGCCCTTCAGCTATTGTGCCATTTCTTCCTCAAGGTCATCATCAAAGATCTGAATGATTACCTTAGTGTCAGAGCTTTCCTCCTCATCCCCACTCTCAGAAGATCCTATCTCCTCTTCCTCATAAACCACCCTATCGATGGTTCGGTGCTCATACTCTGGGTGCTCATGATACTCATCAGCCTCCTCCTTGATAGACTTCAAGGATTTGTGCTCTTGTTCATCCAACTCCTTTGAGATTAGCATTGTGGCCTCCATAGTTGGTGGCCCTATCAGTGGTTGTGAAGGCTGAGTAGTTGCAAGGACCTGCACAAGGGCCGCTTGGAGAGTTGGATCCATCAAGATCTGGGAGAGCTCAGGGGGAAGGTTCTACATGTTCCTTGAAAGAGCCTCAGGCATAGTGGTAGTGGGAAGAAGTGCTGTTATGGTTGGCAAAGGGAGTGATGTGATTGGTGACATGGCAGCAGAGGAAGGGGGAGTGGTCATGCCAGAAGAGGTGTCAATGACTATTACCGACTCATCTGGAGGCGAAGGGGCAAGATGGATAGAAATGTCCACTGCCGATAGAGATGTGGCGACCATAGCCAGGGAGGTGGGTGGTGCAATAGGAGGGGCAGGGAGAGCTAGGGGAGGCTACAATTCTTCTGCACCTTCTACTTCCCTCTCTTGGGTCGAAGGTTTTTCTGCAGTACTCACTACCTGCTTGAGCCTTTTGGGAGAGGAGCCTCCCGTTTCTTTCTTTGCATGGGCCTTGGCATCTGGGGACTGCTCGGTATCTATTCCTTTCCTTTTCTTGGACTTGGTGACTGGAGGCGACGTAGAGGTTGCGTTGGTTGACGTAGTGGTAGCAATACTCTCTATAGAAATTGGCTCACTTTTGAGCCCTTCATAAGTCAATATCACTCCCTATCACTTTAAATGAGCCACCTACCCATTGATCCACTCTTTGGTACAAGTTAAGATTGGCTGGGTTATGGTGTCTAGGTCATCGACCTCCTATTCATCCCAGTCAATTGATGGTATTGGTAGGTTGGCAACTGCAGGGTACCTCAGATGCATGATAGTGGACTCGTCCTTCTCGACTTGGTCCGGTACTAGAAATGGTTGCACCCTTCTTAGGAACTACACAGTCATTCACATATAGTGCCTTGCACACAATTCTTTGTCATCTTGGCAGTCAGCCCAGAAATCCTCAATGTGATGGAGATGGGCATATGCTAACTCCAGCGCATTCCTGACATGGCCATGCGGGTCCATCCATGGGCGAGCAATGTGTAGGTAGAAATGGTACTCTTTTAGCTCCTTCTCGGAGTTACAACACACTGGGAGGTTTGCAATTGGTATATGCCCTGGCCAAGGTTCATGGGATAGGAGATTCCTGCTATGTGCTTGCTGCTAAAGATTGCCTGTAAATGCTAGAGTTGCCGAGAAAGCTCCAGGAGGATGACTCAATCATTGGGATATCGAGGCAATCTATTAGGCCTTTCAGTGAAGCCCTGGGCATGGATATACATAAACTTCGGGTACTGGATATAGAGAAAGGTAGATTGCTTCAAAAGCACCCCAGCACTATGGGAGACCCTCCCCTTGAAGTCTCCAGCAATTAATCTGATGACATAGCCAATGAAGGCATCATTTGCTCTATAGTAATCTCTTTTGAAGTTCCAGTACTAGAGCTATGGATATCTATCATAGGCTTTGAGTGTTCACTTCTGCTCCTGATCGGGTGCCACAAACAACCTGTTGTACTGTCTTTGAGCTGCCAAGGAATAGACGAGATAGGATGTCATATAAAACTTGGAGCTCTTCTTTATGTTGAAAAACTGCTCATGGAAGCAGTTGCTTATGATTCCTCCCAAATAGAATGAAACATTTGTTGTGACATCCTCATTTCCATGTAGGATCTGCTCAATGAAATATACCATCCATTCCTGGAAGTAGGCAGTCGTAGGAAGACCCATAACCCTGCTCAACATGGTTACCACATCATGGTAATCCTTATGGAAATCACTACAGAAGAGCTCTTGAGGAACTTTCGCAGTGCTGCCCTATCTTTCCTTGAGCCAATGTAGATTTATTGACTTCTTTCCAATGTAGATGGGTGACCTCCCAGGACGGACTAGTGCTTCACCTCTGTGAGCATCACCTACATGCAATGAGTGCTAAGTGGACCATATGATATCATGATAGATGGGTTCTTGTTGATTCACTATTCATGAAACATGGGTCAATGAGTTTGATTTGAAACTACACAGTTGAATCCTGATAGCAATATCATAATTTGACACACTATGGAAAAATACCTCCTACTTATCAATTCTTGCACCTTGTAAGATTATCATCCTACGCCGCCTAGCACTCTTCCAAGGTGGGGACCTCCATCTGTTGGAATGTGGGGATATGGAAGGTCTTTGTGATCCCTTTAGGTGACATGTTAGCAAGAATGTTTCCCTCTTTATCAATGATTGTTCTTATATTGGCCTGATATGCTTCTCCGCAAGCCATGACTAATTCGGGCACCACGAGGGATGGAGGGAAACCGACAGCCTTATCTATTCCACTTTACCTTATCAATCTAGCATTCTTTGTTGTCAGGTTGACCCTGACCCTTTGTGTGAATTCATCGATATCCACCTGGCCAATGTTGGTGTCTGTGATCTCCTTACAGTCTGTAGTGACTTTTAAGTGGAGAGGCTCACCCTAGAATTGGTACTTCATCTGATCTTTGTCTTCCTTTCCTTGAGGGGTCCTTCCTGACTTCTTACCCTTGTCCTTTTTGGTGGATGCCCCTGAAGTTCCTGCACTTGATTCCATATATTCTGCAAGTAAGGGTAAAGTTAGCACAATAGATCATCAAAAGTATTCATGTTAGTCCATATCTTGAAAATAATATTTATTTCAAATAATCAATCAAGCATATCATGAACTTTCATCTCTAGATGTTATTGATCTTTTAATTAAGGACACTTAGGAAATTCGGGCCCAGAGGGCTGGACTTCCCTGGAAGGAATGTTATTTGGAAAGAAAAACACAGCAAAAGGCTCCCGGACAGCCCCTTCGGACAAATTTTAGTATTTCAAGAGGTTGGCAATGAAGAAGACCAAAATTCAGCATGTGGGTCGAAGTTAGATTCCAGGTTTGGGCCTGTTTGGATCGGTTTAAGGGAGTTTGGAAGTCTCAGGCTGGAAAACTATTGGGAGATAGTAGTTTGGGATGGAAAAATCATCATGGAAATCTAGAGATAGAACTTTGGGGTTCGGGCCCCGGAGGGCCAAAGGGCAGCCGGCAATATGTTATTTCATTTTTGAGGGTTCGGGCAAGTGACACTGGGATGGCATCCAAACATTGCCATTTGGGATAGCATACATCAGATGAAAGTCCAAGAGGGGAAGTACGACAGTAAGAGCCTAGTGGCAAGATTTCATTTTGAGTTCAATGGCGGTCGACAGCACAGAGTCTAGAGGTCAGAACAACGAGAGGGATTTTCTATTAGCAACGCCAGTCAACGACAGGAGTCCAGGGATATGAGGCCCAGAGTGAATGAAGGCATTCAGAGTTTCAGCGAGATCCTATGGTGAATGGTGGTCCAGGGTCCGGTGGTCAGACAGACATTCAGACAGTGAGGAGCAAGATTGGGCCAAGGAGAGTGGTCCGCCCTTGAACTTTATTTATGCCTCGGCAGCGGATGGAAGGGCAGAACCTGGAGGCTAGAGGGACGAAGAGACATCACCATGAGGACAGTGGATAAACAGGCGTGGAGACCTGGTGCCTAGAGTCTGAAGTCGATAAGGATGCGATAAGTTAAATCACTAGAGGTCAACAGCGGACATGAAGGAAGACCCCGCAAATTGGGACGCCAGGTGAGATTCACCGTGAGGAAGATGGAAAAACACCTAGGGAACCCATGAGGCAGAACCCTAGGGTCCCAGGCCCAAGAGACCCACAGGATGTATGTTCAGTTTTGAAGTCCTCATGGCGAGGAGAAGGTCACGATCTAGCAGCCGGGGGGCAGGGAGATTTTACAGTTTCAAATGGTAGCAGCAAGAGTGACTTCTGGACTGGGAAGTCTGACGGGTCGGGCCCAGTGGTAGAGATTGCTATCACCAGGTGTTCAAGGTTTTGAATTAGGACAACCAAGAAAAACCCTGGGCCTGAAGGAGACAATCTCCCTGTGCAAAGAACAGTCGCAGCAAGGAAAAGTCCCAAATTCGTGAGGAGGGCATTATAGAAGGTTTCTCAATTTTCTAACATGTGCGTTTTGTGTGCAATTTTATGTTTTGCTATTTTATGCCCTCTTAATGATTGTTCATTCATTTAAATCCCTTGAAATCATTAAACAAAGCTTGAGAAGGGCAAACAGATGGCCTACCTCAAACACGCTATGCGGGGAGACATGGGGTCCACCTATGGTCGACGAAATGATGTTGAGGGTGACGATCGTGATGTTTTCGAAGACGGTGGACTCCAAATAGTAGGTTGTCCAATCACTCTACAATCCTGTGAGATGAAAATGATAGGTTAGAGTGGGTATTTTATATCCCTAACAACCATTAATACTCGCATTTAATGCAAGTACAACAGCAAAAAAGTTGGTGGATTCAAAAATATCAGTGATGGCAGTGGGAAAGCCTGATGGCCGGGGAGGTGCAAGATGGTGGCCGCTTGAAGTTTTCACTCGGTCAAACAGTGACAGCGGGAAGCGATTCGGGGCCCAAAGGGCGGGATGCCGCCAGGGACCTGCCGTCATGGACAATAGAACCATCACAAAATTCCAGACTTGGAATTCTAGATGGCTGGGCCCAGAACGCCAAATGCCAGTTAGGGACATTCACAAATTTCGGTCGGTAGAAATGTTGACGGGACCCAAGGGCAGGAAGCAGCAGGAAGTTCACCATCACAGATGACGAAACATAGATAGAACCTCAAACGTGAAACTCTGAGGTCCAGGGCCTGGAGTGCGAGACGCCACCCAAAAAATTTCAACAAGTGTTTAGCAGATGGCGGATAGGGATTTGGACCCTGAGGTTCAGGAGGATGCAAAGTGGACACCACTGGGAAAGGCAGTTCTAGTGGGGAAACCCGAAGACAGTATCCCAATTAGCTAGGCCTGACAGGGCCCGGGGCCATTAGTAGGGCCAAATTGCTAGAGGGACTCCAGGAGGCACCAGAACATAGCAAAACAAAAAAGGGGAAGGCATGGTCAATTTATGGTTGGTCCTTAAAGCAACATTGACTATCTGAGACATTAGAAGCGAAGGCACGCAAAATGAGGCGACAACAAAAATGACCCGACAAGGCGAAAGAAAAGAGGGTCCTCGTTCTGAACGGGGCGTGTGTGCTATGGGCACAACAAATGGTGACTCCATTGGAGAACACTTCTGAGCTTTCTAAGGATAAATATGCATTCAGGACCTAGAATCTTTGGCTTCACAGACCAAGAGTGGCTTCCAAAGATGAATCTAGGAGAATGAGATCCTTAATTGGGTCAGTTTATAGGACATCTTAGAAGTGTGTGTAGTGAGTTCATTCCTTTCCTCAGGATAGTGACTAGGGTTACCAATTCAACTGAGAGAGCTACATAAATCGTCTAACACCAAAAATAACCTGGACATTGCTTCGCTGCTAGTCAGGCGTCCATAGCCCCGATGGAGTTGTCGCTGTAATCTCACAGATATTTCTCTACTGTCGGTCGAGCATGCATAGCCCTGGTAGAGTTATCTGAACATCCATATGGTCATTTATTTCTTTTTTTCAGAATTTTTTTGCTTTTTTGCTTTGATGTTTCACTTCAATGTTCACTTCTCTTTTATCATTTAGTTCAATCAGGTAAGCATTGAAGCCTACAATGGGTTTGAGACTATAGTGGTCACTAGAGCAGACTTGAGATTTTTCACTCACTAGGGTGTCATAACAATCATGGCACAGTCCTTTAGAAATGATTATTATGTGTTTTGTGCGAGATCTGAGATGTGTGTAAGAAGATCCAGCTAAGGGTCAAGTTCTGAGCAGAGTTCAAACAAGGAAATCATTCACGGGGAGCTTTCAAAGACTGATAATCAAGAGTGAATGTTTAGCCGAAGAACACAAAGAATGGATAACAAAGTAAACCACTTGTCAAGCAAGCATGGCCACCACAAACAGGTGGGAAAAAACTTTCGAAACAAAACTACTGGGAGGGACAAAACAAAAGAGTGATGCAAGCAGAATGCAAACAAGCCAGAAAGCAAACTACCTTAACCTATGTACAAATATTTACAATGAAGAGCTTGAAGG
The DNA here is from genome assembly GCA_007258455.2 of Sequoia sempervirens. Lineage (NCBI taxonomy): Eukaryota > Viridiplantae > Streptophyta > Pinopsida > Cupressales > Cupressaceae > Sequoia > Sequoia sempervirens. The sequence continues at coordinate 60,784,227 of VDFB02271358.1, read as the reverse complement.
AGCTCAATCCTGAAAGTAATGCTTCAGGTGTTGTCCATTGACTGGCAACGGGACGTTCTCACCAGTCAAGGTCTTTAGGCCGAAGGCATTATCTTCCAAAATCTTAGCTATTTAAAAGGAGTCAAGCCAGAGCTTGTCAAATTTTTTGTGTCCCCCTTTCTTTTCATGGGCCTTGTCCCAATACAGGACCAGATCTGCAATTCTAAAGGCCTTGATCTTGGCTCGGTGGTCAAACCATCTCTTAACTACGCCCTGATGTTTGGAAAAATTTTCTATTGCATGGTCTTGGACTTCCTCTAAATGTAAGAGCTCAGCTAACCGAGCTTCCCTATGATCTCCTCCCTCATAAAAATCATTGATGAATTGAAGAGTAGCAATCTTTAAATGGATGGGAAATATAGGTTCTAGACCATAAACAAGGTGGAATGGAGAATCGCTAAGGGCAGCCTTGTAGCGAGTGTGATTAGCCCAAAGGGCGAAATGAAGCTAGGTATGCCAGTCCTTGGGATTCCTATCTAGCAGCTTCTTGATCACAGTAATCATGTTTTTATTTGTAGACTCGGTAAGGCCATTACCCTAGGGATAGTAATTAGATGAGAATTTAAGGGCAATCCCATAGTCAAACGCCCAACTAGCAAATTTCAATGAAGCAAACGAAGGTCCATTATCACATACCAAAGCATAAGGACAACCAAAGTGATTTAAAATGAAACTTTCAAGGAAATTATTAACTACTTTAGTTGTGCATTGCTTACATACTATTGCCTCAGTCCACCTAGTACAATAATCAATAGTTGCAAGAATGTACCTGTGTCCCACAGACGATGGAGGGCTTACCAGACCGATGAAATCGAGACCCCATTGCACAAATGACCTTACCTCCAACACAGGCTACAGTGGGATAGTAGCATTCTTCTCCTTGGTGGTAGTGGTCTGGCATGTGTGACATGAATGAACATGGAAATGGGTATCCTTGAAGATAGTTGGCCAGTAATACCCCACCCTCAATATCTGATGCACTGTGGAAGAACCAGAACCATAGCCCATGCAAAATTTGTTGTGGAACTCTTTCAAGACTTGATCTACTTCTTCCTTGCCAAGGCATCTCAAATAAATGCCTTCATGATTCTTCTTGTAGAGAATGGAACCCTGCAACATGTAGTCGTTGCTTTTCAGTCTAAGGGCCCACTTTTGGACTCCTTGCAGGTGTGGTGGACATTTATGGTTCAGAAAATAGTAGATGACATTCTAGTACCACTCTCCGGGGGAGATGTCCTCAAGCTGGTACTATTGCATAGTGAGTTCAGGTCCAGTCTCTGCTACTGTTTCAGCAATTGTGCGGGTGAGTGCCTACCCTCTCACTAGCTTCATCGGTTGGATCTCCATGTCATACTCTTGGAGCAGGGTAACCCATTTAGCTCTTTGTTCGCCCAATTCATTCTACATGAGTATCGTCTTTACTCCTAGGTTGGAGACAATGGCAAACACCTTATTGCGTAGAATGTAGTGTCTAAATTTCTTCACCCCCTGACAAGAGCATACGCCTAGTTTTCAATGTTGTGATATTGCAGTTTAGCATCCTTGAGGGGAGCACTCATAAAGGTGATCGGATGCTCATTTCCTTCATCATTCTTCTTGGTTAACATGCTAGCATAGGAATGTTTTGAAGCAAATGAGTAGATGTAGAAAGGCTTCAGATAATCTGAGCTAACTAACACCGGTGCCTTAGCGATGGCCCATTTGATTTCTTCGAAAGATTGTTTGGCATCGGGTGTCCATTCAACTTTGGCATCTTGTTTGAGCATAGAATTGAGAGGTTTAACAATCTCTGTGAAACCTGTGATGAATTTCTGGATGAAGTTGATCTTTCCAAAGAAAGATTTTAATTCTTTCTTGCTTCTTGGGGGCAAGATTTTGAGTAAGGACTCAATACATTTGGGGTCTATGGAGATTCCCTATTCTGAGATGATATGCCTGAGCAATCTACCTTCAGTCACTCCAAAAATGCACTTCTTGGGGTTAAGGGAAACCTTGAACTCCCTGCATCTCTAAAATACCTTGCATAAATCAGAGACGTGATCGCCCCACTTTTTGGAAAACACAATTAAATCATCCATGTAGATGATTATACATTTGCCCATCAAGTCCTTGAAGGAAATATCCGTGGCGCATTAGAAGGTGGCACTAGTGTTGATGAGCCCAAAAGGCATCCTTCTATATGTGAACGTCCCCTATTTAGTGGTGAACACCACTTTGTGACAATCCTTATACTGTACCATTACCTAGCTATACCCAAAGTACCCATCGAAGAAATACATCATCTGGGAGCCATTGACGATCTGCAGCACCTCATCCAATGAAGGTACTGGATAGTTGTCTTTCTCCGAGGTGTGGTTTAGATTGCAAAAATCTACACAGTCTAATCTCCCCATTCTTTTTTCTGACCGGGACCAAGTTGGCCACCCATGTGGAATGCCTAACCAGAAAAATGATTCTTGCTGAGAGTAAATTTTGTACCTCTTTGTAAACAATAGGCTTTAGTAAGGCATTGATGGGGCATTGCCACTGGCAAAATGGCCTAACTTCCATCTTAAGAGGGATGGTGTGAGTAATGACAAAAGTGTCATATTTTTTTAAATCTTCATAGCTCCATGCCACCACATCATGGTATCTTTGCAATGCATCTATGATTCCCTTCTTTTCCTTTGGCATGCACAGCTTGCCGATAAAAACATTCCTGATCTCCTTAGCTACCCCAAGGTTGTGAGCATTGCACTAATTGCTTATGGCCTCCCTTTTTGTTTGCTGATTCTGATCTTTGATTTGGTCCAAGTCAAATATGCATTCTAGCTGAACCATACCCCTGGGGATTGTATTAGTTTTGAGGTTAATAACCCCCTCTATGTCCAGTTCAGCTTCCTGTGGATCAGCTTCATTAATTATTCGAACTACAAAGACATTGAAACTTGTGATGAATTGAAGGATATGCTTGTCATCATTGAAGACTTGCAAGTGGGTAATATTATCTGGGACTGACGGTGTGGATGTTAGCTCAAAAGTAAATTTCTTAAGCCCAGACCAAGAGAGGGGTTGTAGGGTGCTGGCTGCTTGAGCCAAGGCGTCAGTCGTACAATTTTGAGTACAAGGGATCAATTGTATATTGAACACATCTAAGCCCACCAAGAGATGTCAGACCCTATGCCTATAGTTTGTGAGTCTTCAGTCATGATAGGAATACAACTTTCTAACTTGTTTAACCACGAGCTTGGAATCCCTGAAAACTTGTAGCATTTTTACATTTTTCTTCAAGGCCATGAAAAGGCCAAGGTCTAAGGCCTCATATTCCACTACGTTGTTGGTGCAATAGAACTGCAATATGTGGGTAGCTAGAAATGTCTTACCCGTTGGACTGATGAGTTCGAACCCAGCCCTAGCTCCTTGCATGGACTTAGATCCATCAAATTGAAGCATCCAACACGTAGAGGGTTCTTTATCTTCGGGTCTGATTGAACTTTTATTCCCTTTCAGCTGGATGGCTGGCCCTCTAACCTTAGGGGAATTTTCTTGTTTAATGTATTGATCAACAGGTGGTTCTACTAGTGCCTCCTTTAGCATTTCTATCTGAGGAGCAACTATTTTTTTAACATGTACAACTACTGCTTGACACAAGCAACAATCAAACTCAGAGTGTGCAACATTGTGAACCCTGCACCAGTTCGGTAACAAGAGATCTTGTAAATTCATTCGGGCCGCTAGATTGAGTTGATCACTTGCGCACTTCTCCATGAATTCCTGGAAGCCATTGAGTAGTCCCCAGTTGTTATCCTTATTAGGTTCATCATTGGCTTCCCTCAAAATTTCTATGTCTAGGGGCATTCATGTAGAATCGGTTGAAGGACTACACAACATCAGTAACACTTCATCCACACATTCTTCCTAAAGCCCAACCTCATTTTGGTAGGGAAAAGGGTGGTAATTCCCTAGGTCAGTCTCGGTGAACAACACCTTGTTGATATTATTGTATTCCATAATCATGTACTTCATATGGGGTTCACAGTCGATACAGATCTGATTTGGCAGCCCCTTCCATGGTAGCCATATGTGAGAAAGGTCTGTGGTGGTGTATCCATTCAGTGCCTTGGTGAATTCTCTTTCCAAGATGGTTCCATATGCATCAAGAATGTCAGCCACTTGAATATCAATGACCTATTGTATCCACAGGTCTATACCAATCTGCATCGGGATACGGTTTATTTCTCCCACAATATTGATTTTTGTTTTGTCCAGCTGAGTCACCTTTCTCTTTGAAGGCGTTGGAGTGATGCTAAGAGCTTTGCATACTACCAAGGGCATAACATTGGTAGACGCTCCTGAATCAACCAAGCAGTTGTGCAGGTTCTTCCCAAAGATCCTAATGGTGGTCAGAAAAGGGGGAGTTTCCGGTCTCCCCTGGAAGATGCCCGTAGGTGTATCCATGTGAGCTAACTGACCTTTGTTCTTATCATTGACCATATCCTTGGTTTGTCTAAGTAGCTGGTCCTTGGAAAGCTGCCTATTAGCCCTTTCTGACTCCTTTTCTATTTGTTTACTTACAAATTGATTCATAGGAGCATCCTTCCTTCTTTCGGTATTATCCTGTATCTCTAGTTCTTTCCTAGGCTCTTCAAAGGTAACCCTCTTAGCTGGTGTTTCTTGTGTTGTACTAGAAAATAGAGTCTCATTAAGAACCCTAAAGAAGGCATGTGTCACAGTAGGGACTTTGAGCAATTAAAAGGCTGATAAGCTGACTTTTACCTTCCTAAAGTCTTCTGCTACATATTCACCTATTTGTTCAATTTCTGAGCTAAAAGCCTGGCCTATGGCAGAAATAGGAGGTTGGGCCCTCATTTGACTAGACAGATTTTGGGATTGGCCTTGAGGCTAATTTTGTAACTGATTTTGAGATTCATTCTTGTTGAGGTACTGGGTGCGTATATGGGGAAGTTCGGGGTTATTACTGGCATTTGGATCAGGCGGGGTAGCAAAATTGTTTGGTGGGGTAGTAGTTGTAAAGGGTCCATTCACCTGTCTATTCCTAAGGAAGTAAGGAGTCGACCTTTGATGGAATATGTGGAGCTCATCTACAAATAGTTCTTCTTTATCTACTAGACCATTATCTACTGAATCAAAGAGTTGAGCCAAGGTTTGTTCATTACTTACCTCCTATGGTTCTTCACCCTCAATAAGAGCAGGCTTGACTTCGGGTTTGTTACGGTCACATTGTGAAAATGGCGCTTGATTAACCATGAGAAAGGAGGAATCATATGGCTCAGATGGGACGATGTCCCTATAGCCAACATTGTCTACTTTATTCTGCACTTCCACCTAGAATATTTCAGCAGCTATCTAGAACTTTGGACAATCCAACTTAAAATTTCTACTGGTTTTGTGAATTCGATACCATTCAAACAAGGCTACCTCGGCAAGGTATACCCCGTGGGTCATTTTTTCATTACTTTCTGATTGATTGAAAGGTGTAGGGACACCACTATTATTGGGCCTAGTGTTCCACATGTGATTCTACCTCTGAGAAGGCATCATTTCTACATTTTGATTGGCATTTTGTCCCCTATCATAGTTCTACCTAGAGGAAGTGTCTACTTCTCGATTATCCCTACTGTCCCTATTGTCTCGGTTATCCCCATTAAAATTGGCCTGGAAATTACATTGGGATGCCTGCAACTGGTTATTCTGGTTCTTTAGGTGCATCATTTCCATGGACATTTTCTTTATCATATCAGTCAGTTCCTCTAACTTGGCCTTCTCGATCGCGCTTCTAGGCAACGGTGCCGGATTTTGAAGAAAAGCGGGCAGGGTTCCCGGTTGATTTTGATAGGCTAGAGGAAATTCTGGTCTTAATAGGTACAATGGTGCCTGGGGCTGCTAGGGATACACCTGCTATTGTGGAGCATCCTAAGGATAGTTATACTGCTGTTGGGGCTACAAATAGGAAGGCGCAGGAGGCGTATAATTCAATGGCTACCCCGGATGTGGTACCATAGGCAATTGGGGTACTTGGTTCATAAGAGGGGTTTGGTGAGTAAATGCCTGATTAAGCCCCTAAATCTGCATTGGGTGGGCTACCGGCCTCAAAAAAGGCAGCGGGCTGAAGATATTTTTCCCTAAGTCCGCATTGGCGACAATGGCTTCCGCATAGGTAGTCACCAGGGTAGTGAGCGGTGGGCGCATCCTTTTCACCAAGGCTAACGTGAGGTTGTCTAGCACCGCGTAATAGACCGGGAGAGCCGCCACATCATTATGGAGGTACAGGTCTTGAAGCCTTATGTAGGCCCGATGGAAGCGGTTGTTGAAGGATTCAATAGGTTTGTTGACTTCCCTCGTGACAAACATGAACTGTTGGTAAAGCTCCGAAGGGCTGATGGGGATCTTGTATTTCTGTAGGAAGGCATTCTTTATCAGATTCCATGAGGTAATGGATCCCCTCGACAGATTAATGTACCAATAGAAGGCTTCTTCCCCCAACAAATGCAAAAAAAGGCGACATGCAACATCCTCGTGGTCAACTTGTTTTTCGATGATCATTGTCTCGAATATTTTGATATGCTCCTCAGCTATTCTTTGTAAATCACGTGGATGAAACTTCGAACGAAAGCCCTTCGAATTCTTAGGCTTATCATTGTAGGCAGCGAAGTGTATCGATGAAGGGTTATGTGCTAATCAAGCCATGGAGGGTGGTGGAGGTGGTGCTTGCTATTGGAAAATGGGAATTTGGAGTTGTATCTGCAATACAACAACAATCTGGGAGTGCACTTGGTCTTTGACTGACTAGACTATGCCTTGGGCTGGAAGGGCTAGGAGAGGAACAATCCCTTGGCTACCAGACATAGGAGGTGCAAATGCGGTTTGAGATGGTTGGTTGGAAGACAAAGGCCAGCTAAATGAAGATGAGGGTGGAATGGAGGTAGACGGAATGGAGGAGGAAGAGGCAACACTACTTCCTTTAGCTCACTTTTCCCTCGTTGGAGGCTGTAATTCTTCAAATTCCCCCTTGTTTGGTGTTGACCATAGAACTCTTTGAAATATTTCTGGGGAGAATGATCTGATTCGATCCAGCTTCACTTTTAACCCCTAACTAGGTATTTCCACTATAAGCCCTCCTTCTAGTGCCAGTTCTATTGATGGCGTTAGGAGGAGGAGGGCATAAAATGAATCACTTCCAACCTTCAATTTTTTATTCTCAATATGTAAGCCCTCCTTCTAATGCCAATTTAGTTGATGGCATTTTATGCACTTTTCAACACAGGAAGTGCGTAGATGCACTACCTCTCTTGAAAGACAATATTCCACAATCAGATTGTACAACACTATCCCAAGATCTCTAATGTTAGGTCTTGACAGTGCTTGGGATACCTCAGTTGTTTGATGTGATTTGCTGGAATAACAAGGCAGTCTTACGTAGGAAATACAAAGCATAGATACAAAGCATGGAAGTTGGATCTTGAAATGGAGTTCTTAGGATGGAAAACTGTTATGTGTTGGCTGTAGGTTCAAACAACAGTCTTGAACTCCATTTTGTTGTTGGATTTGGCTTTACAAGGTGCAATGAACCTTAGCATAAATCAGTTATTAAAAAAAGAAAAGAAGGCAAGGAAGAGGGAAAGTTCCTAAGTTTGCAACTAACTATAAATAGTGACAATGGAGCTCCTGCAATGGACAATTCCTCAAAACAATATCCCACTTAACCAAGGATTTCACAGTATCATGGAAATTGTGCTATTTTCTAAGGTCTACAAATATTTTATCCTTCATCCACCACATACATGCATGAATCAAAGATAAATATTTTAGAGCAACTTTGAAATTGAGTCCAGGCTAACTTTGCACAGCTATCTACCATCAGCAAATAGAAAAAAGTATGGACAAAGAAATCATCAACATGGTAGGAATTTCATAATCACTGAACAACATTTCTAAAATCTACCCAAAGAAAGAAGACAGCTAACTAAACAGCAGTAAAACCTAAATCAAACATCTAACATTGGAGACTGAATCAAGTAACATGAGAGAAACCAAGAAAGTACACCAAGTCAATGCCTTTTCCTTATAAATTTTTGTACCATGTCTTTACAACAACTCAACTCTCTCTTTGCAAATGAGAGGAGAGCCCTATTTATAGTTTCCCAAAAGTCTAAAGAATGGCCAAGATTAATTCTTATTGTGTGGCCAAGATTCATTACAAAATAGGGTTTCACCTACCCACCAATACCTAGCAATTTAAAATTACATTTTGTCTCTTCCCTATTTCATCTTCTTGCTAATGGCACTGTAGCTCTTTTGTCATTTAGCAGATTATTGTTTTTACTGCTATACCTACTCTTCAGGAAGTTCTCTATTTTTGACAGAGCTGTCCTCTTGTCCCTTGGAAGCTGTGTACTCTATGTATTTGAGGATGACTGCCTGGAGTTTGTCTATCTCAATGATTTCGCATTGCAGTGCCTAGTAGCTCCACTCCTTTGCATTATCTTCTAGCCTTTTCCAATCCTCATTATACTTTGAGCCTTCATCTCTGAATAGCTCTGATTGGTCAAAGGTGCGGGCAGCAAAACTTAGAAAGTCCACCATGGTTTCACTAGCCATCCAATCCTTCATCTTCTCCTAGAAGTAGGGTTTTATCATTTCTGGATCCATTTGCACCATGGGCATATCATAGTCCATCATTAGCTTGAGGTATTGAGCACATTCTGCCCAGATTTCCTTGATCCATTCGATGTCTGGATCCACCTTGTTCAAGATTTGTTCCAACCTCTCCTTGTGGTTGTCAAAGTCCCATCTCCACACATCCATCAGCCAGTGATCTGCTTTCTTAAATGGAAGCTCCTTTTCCCACGTGGCTTCAGGAAATTGAAGGATAGCTTTGATCCTTGGGAAGGTGGAGTCATAGGTTGTGGGGAAATCGGTGCAGAGCTTTCTTGTGCTCTCCAAAGACTGTATCAAGTCCAAGAACTTGTTGGCTGTTTGCACAGCCCGGCTAATTTCCATGTTTCTAACATATGAGACTCGTTAGAACAAGTCCTCGGTGGTCTTCTCCAAGTTCTTTTTTCTTTCCATTTTATCGATTTTCTCCTTGGAAAGCAGCTGAGGTGTGGCTATGGATGTAGTAGGGAGGTTGTCTACCGAAGACCATTGCTATATGTAATCTCTTAGGGCTGCAACCTGCACCTTGTGCTCATCCTTCGAGATTTTATCTTGTTTTATCAGGTGCACCACTGTAGCCACAGACTCCTCAAGGTGCTCGACCTTTTGCTCTCTAGTTGCGGTCCCCAAGTCAATGGTGGAGATATTATAACTTAACACAACTTGGGCAATTGTGGGTGTTGCAATCTGTGCCACCGAGACCCAGAAGCGTCCATTGTTACTTTGGATCAGACCTTGGGCTTCTTCTCCTTCTTTGTCATGATTTGGGCTCGAGCCAAGATGGCCTCTAATCTCACCCTTAGATCCTTTAGCATAGGGGTTTTTCTTTCAAGTTGCTTCTCCAACCATTCAAGCACAGTAGATTTCCCCTTGGGTGAATTGTGGCCACCCTCGCCCTTCTCGGTCAATGCCAAGATTTCCACTTCCTTTTCTTTTGGGGATTCTCCTTTCCTTTTGGCGACATCCTCCTCCTCATCGAAGTCATGAATAAAGTGGAGGAATTTAATAGGAAGTCCAGGGGATGGTTGCTGGATGGGACTTTCTTCTCTTGCTATTTCTTCTTCTTTCCTTTCCTCAATACCCTCAGCCTCGGGGCTTTTGACAATATGGGTTTCAGCCTCATATAGATCTTTTTGTTGCTGCTACTCTGGTGGCTACCCTTCTTCATCATGTGGTGACCCTTCTATTTCTTCCCTAATGCCCTTAAACTATTATGCCATTTCTTCCTCAAGGTCATCATCAAAGGTCTGAATGATTACCATAGTGTCAGAGCTATCCTCTTCATCCCCACTCTCAGAAGAGCCTGTCTCCTCCTCCTCATAAACCTTCCTATCGATGGTTTGGTGCTCGTACTCTAAGTGCTCATGATACTCATCAGCCTCCTCCTTGATAGACTTCAAGGTTTCCTGCTCTCATTCCTCCAACTCCTTTGAGATTATCATTGTGGCCTCCATAGTTGGTGGCCCTATCGGTAGTTGTGAAGGTTGAGCAGTTGCAAGGACCTACGTAAGGGCCACTTGGAGAGTTGGATCCTTTAAGATCTGGGAGAGCTTAGGGGGAAGGTTTTGCATGTGCCTTGAAAGAGCCTCAGGCATAGTGGCAGTGGGAAGAGGCATTGTTATGGTTTCCAAAGGGAGTTATGTGATTGATGCAATGGCAGCAAAGGAAGGGGGAGTGGTCATGCTAGAAGAGGAGTCAATGACTGTTACTGACTCGGCTAGAGGAAAAGGGGCAAGATGGACAGAAATGTCCACTACTGATAGAGATGCAGCGACCACAGCTAGGGAGGTGGGTGGTGCAATAGGAGGGGCAAGGAAAGCCAAGGGAGGCTGCAATTCTTCTGCATATTCTGCTTCCCTCTCTTGGGTCGAAGGTTGTTCCGTAGTACTCACTGCCTGCTTGAGCCTTTTGGGAGAGGAGCCTCCCGTTTCTTTCTCTACATGGGCCTTGGGGTCTGGGGACTGCTCAGTCTTTGTTCCTTTCATTTTCTTGGACCTAGTGACCGGAGGCGACTTGGAGGTTGCGCCAGTTAATGCGGTGGAAATAATACTCTCTGTGGCACTTGGCTCACTTTTGAGCCCTTCATAAATCAATATCACTCCCTGTTGGTTTAGATGAGCCACCTGCCCATCAATCCACTCTTTGGTATGAGTTAAGATTGGCTGGATTATGGTGTCCAGGTCATCAACCTTCTGTTCATCCCAGTCAATTGATGGTATTGGCAGGTTGGCAACCGCAGGGTACCTCAGATGCATGATAGTGGACTCGTCCTCCTCGACTTGGTCTGGTACTGGAAATGGTTGCATCCTTCTTAGGAAATACACAGTCATTCACATATAGTGCCTTGTGTGCACTTCTTTGTCATCTTGGCAGTTGGCCCAGAAATCTTCAATGTGATGGAGATGGGCATATGCCGACCCCAGTGCTTTCTTGACATGGCCATGCAGGTCCATCCGTGGGCGAGCAGTGTGTAGATAGAAATGGTACTCTTTTAACTCCTTCTCAGAGTTACTAGCACACTGGTAGGTTTTTAGTCGATACACGCCCTAGCCAAGGGTCATGGGATAGGAGATTCCTGCTATGTGTTTGCTACTAAAGATTGCTTGTAAATGCTGGAGTTGCTGAGAAAGCTCTAGGAGGATGATTCGATCATTGGGATATCGAGGTAATCTATTCAGCTTTTTAGTGAAGCCCTGTGCATGGATATACATAAACTTTAGGTACTAGATATAGAGAAAGGTGTATTGCTTCAAAAGTGCCCTAGCATTATGGGAGACCCTACTCTCGAAGTCTCCAACAATTAATCTGATGATGTGGCCAGTGAAGGCATCATTTACTATACAGTAATATCTTTTGAATATTTGGTACTAGAGCTGTGGATATCTGTCATAGGCTTTGAGTGTTCATTTATGCTCCTGATCGGGTGCCACAAACAACCTGTTGTACTGTCTTTGATCTGCTAAGGAATAGATGAGATAGGATGTCATATAAAACTTGGAGATTTTCTTTATGTTGACAAATTGCTCATGGAAGCAGTTGCTTATGATTCCTCCCCAATAGAATGAAACCTTTGTTGTGACATCCTCGTTTCCATGCAAGATCTACTCAATTAAATATACCATCCATTCCTAGAAGTACGCATCCATAGGAAGACCCATAACCCTTCTCAACATGGTTACCAGGTCAAGGTAATCCTCATGGAAATTGCTATGAAAGAGCTCCTGAGGAACTTTCGCAGCACTGCCCCATGTTTCCTTAAGCCAATGTAGATTTATTGACTTCTTGAACCCCGTCGGATTATCATCCCACGCTGCTTGGCACTCTTCTAAGGTGGGGACCTCCATCTATTGGAATGTGGGGATATGGAAGGTCTTTGTGATCCCTTCAGGTGACATGTCAGCAAGAATGTTTCCCTCTTTATCAACAATTGTTCTTGTATCGGCCTAATATGCATCTCAGCAAGCCATGACTAATTCGGGTGCCATGAGGGATGGAGGGAAACTGGCAGCCTTAACTATTCCACTTTACCTTATCAATCTAGCATTCTTTGTTGTCGGGTTGACCCTGACCCTTTGCGTGAATTCATCGATATCCACCTGGCCAATGTTGGTGTCTATGATCTCCTTCCAGTCTGTAGTGACTTTTGAGTGGAGAGGCTTGCCCTAGAATTGGTACTTTATCTAATTTTTGTCTTCCTTTCCTTGAGGGGTCCTTCTTGACTTCTTACCCTTGTCCTTTTTGGTGGCTACCCTTGAAGTTCCTGCACCTGATTCCATATATTCTGCAAGCAAGGGTGAAGTTAGCACAATAGATCATCAAAAGTATTCATGTTAGTTCATATCATGAAAAAAATATTTATTTCAAATAATCAATCAAGCATATCATGAACTTAAATCTTTAGGTGTTATTGATCTTTTAATTAAGGGCGCTTAGGTAATTCGGGCCCGGAGGGCTGAACTTCCCCTGCAGGATTGCTGTTTGGAAGGGAAAACATAGTGGAAGGCTCCTGGACACCCCCTTCGGTCAAATTTTAGCATTTCAAGTGGTTGGCAATGAAGAAGACCAAAACTCAACATGTGGGTCAAAGTTAGATTCCACATTTGGGCCCATTTGGATTGGTTTAAGGGAGTTCAAAAGTCTCAGGCCAGAAAGCTATTAGGAGATAGTATTTTGGGATGGCAGAATCATCAGAGAAATCGAGAGACAGAACTCTGGGGTTTAGGGCCTGGAGGGCCAAAGGGCGGCAGACAATATGTTATTTCATTTTCAAGGGTTCAAGCCGGCGACACCAAGATGGCATTCGAACTTCGCCGTTTGGGACGACAAACATCAGACGGAAGTCCGGTAGTAAGAGCTCGGTGGAAAGATTTCATTTTGAGTTCAATGGCGGTCGGCAGGACGGAGTCCAGAGGTCAGGATGAGGGGAGGGATTTTCTGTTGGCAACGACGGTCAAGGACAGGAGTCCTTGGATACGGGGCCCAGAGTGAATGAAGGTGTTCATAGTTTCAGCGAGATCCTATGGCGAACGGCAGTCCAGGGTTCGGTGGTTAGATGGATGTCTGGACAACGAGGAGCAAGACCGGGGCCAGGAGAGGCATTTGCTATTGAACTTTATTTATGCCTTGATAGTGGAACCCAGAGGCCAGAGGGATGGAGAGACATCGTCATGAGGATGGCAGATAAAGAGGCATAGAGATCTAGCACCCAGAGTCCGGAGTCGATAAGGACGCGATGAGTTAAATTGCTAGAGGTCAACAATGGACATGAAGGTGGAGCCCGCAAATCAAGATGCTAGGTGAGATTTACCATGAGGAAGATGCAAAACACCTAGGGAACCCTAGAGGCAGAACCTCGAGGTCCCGTGCCAGAGAGACCTAGAGGACATATGTTCAGTTTTGAAGTCATCACGGCGAGGAGAAGGTCAAGATCCAGCAGCCGGGAGACAGGGAGATTTTGCAGTTTCAAACGGCAGTAGCAAGAGTGACTTCCAGATGGGGAAGTCCAATGGCTCAGGCCCAGTGGCAGAGATTGTTGTCGCCAGGTGTTCAAGGTTTTGAATTAGGACAACCAAGACAAACCCCAAGCCCAAAGGAGACAATCTCCCTATGCAAAGAACAGCCACAGCGAGGAAAAGTCTCAGATTGGTGAGGAGGGCATTATAGAAGGTTTCGCGATTTTCTAACATGTGGGTTTTGTGTGCAATTTTATGTTTTACTATCTTATGCCCTCTTAATGATTGTTCATTCATTTAAATCCCTCGAAATCACAAAACAAAGCTTGGGAAGGGAAAACAGATTGCCTACCTCAAACACGCTATGCAGGGAGACGTGGGATCCACCTACGGTCGATGAAATGATGTTGAGGGTGACGATCATGATGTTTTCAAAGATGGTGGGCTCCAAATAGTAGGTTGTCCAATCGCTCTGCAATATTATGAGATGAAAATGATAGGTCAGAGTGGGTATTTTATACCCCTAACCACCATTAATACTCGCATTTAATGCAGGTACAGTAGATAAAAAGTTGGTGGATTCAAAAATATCGGTGACAACAGAGGGAAAGCTAGGACTCGATGGCTGAGGAGGCACAAGACGGTGGCCACTTGAAGTTTTCACTCGATCAAATGGCTGCGGTAGGAAGCGGTTTGAGGCCCTGAGGGCGTGACGGCACAAGGGATCCGCTGTCATGGATGGTAGAATCATCACGGAATTCTGGACTTGGAATTCTGGATGGGCGGGCCTAGAATGCTAGACAGCAGTCAGGGACCTTCACAAATTTTGGTCGGCGGAAATGTTGATGGGACCCAGGGGCGGGACGCCTCAGGAAGTTCACCGTCGTGGACAGTTGAACACAGACGGAACCCCGAAAGTGGAACTCCGGGGTCCGGGGCTTGGAGTGCGAGATGCCGCCCAAAAAATTTCAACAAGTGTTTAGCATATGGTGGATAGGGATTCAGACCTCGAGGTTTAGGAGGACACGGAGTGGACACCACTAGGAAAGCCAGTTCTAGCGGGGAAACCCAGAGAAGGAATCTCGAATGGCCGGGCCCAACAGGGCCCGGGGCCGTTGGCAGGGCCAAATTGCCAAAGTGACTCCGCGAGGCACCAGAACGTAGCAAAACAAAAATGAGGAAGGCATGTTCAATTTATGGTGGGTCCTTAAAGCAACATTGACCATCCGAGACATCAAAAGGGGAGGCACACAAAATGAGGTGGTGACAAAAATGACCCAACAAGGCGAAAGAAAAGAGGGTCCCCATTCCGAACGGGGTGTGTGTGCTATCGGCACAACAGATTCCCCTTAAAAAAGGTAATTTCTGAGAGTCTTCATTAAGAGTATGGTTTGAATTCTTTTTTAGGGAAAAAAAGAATCTTGAGATATAATCTTCCAAACTTTCATCCTCCTTCTAATGAATTCTGAATATGTCATCACCTTTACTAGCACTCTTGCAATATTCCTTATAATTCTCAAGGAATTTTGTTTGCGTGGCTGCCCAACTATCAACAACACCTCTTCCCAGACTCATGAACCATCTAAGAGCTCCCTCCTTCAAGGTGGAAGGAAACAACTTCAGTTTGTGAGCATTTGAAGTGTAGTCATAACTGCGACAAAGGATATCAAACTCAAACAAGAAAGTTTATGGGTCCTCTGTAACTAGGCCGAAGAACTTGGGAAGTAAGGAAGAAGGAATATTCTTGAGGTTATCAGTGTCTTGCTGAGGAACAATGGGGAACTCAAAAGCAGGAGGTGGATTAGGTGGGTTATTTGCCATATTTGAGTGCTAGAATATCAGAGCAAATGGATTTTCCTCAGGTTCTTCATCAGTTGGGCCAAATGGCAGTTCAACAAACAGGTTTTTAGGGAGAAACCTTCCCAGTGCGTCTCTTCTTCTTCTATGCATGCAATACAATGAATGGTGATTTGAAAGATTTTGAAAATTTTTGACTAACAAACTAAACTAATGCTAAAAATGACTTCTGACAAATTCTTAGCTTGACACCATCCTCGGCAATGGCGCTAAAAATGGTCGCGCCCAAAAAAGGATATGAAAATCACAGTAAAACCTTTCTTGGGAATTGGACATTCCAGCAGGTGACTAATATCTCTTTATGGATGTTCATTTACTTGTCAAACTAGGGAACGTATACTTTGAATGGCGCAGCACAATATATGCACTAAGAACTAGTTTCAGTCACAACTTAACATAAGTAAATACTCAAAAAGAATTCTATCTATGCTACAGGAAGGTAATACAAATTTCTTTCAACTCAACCATGATTTAATCAAAATAGAGATCATAACATCTATGACTGAGACACAAACTATGAACTGGCCTTATGCTGCAGGAACAGGCACAGGGATGGATTCCCGATGCTGCAGGAGCAATACAAGACTGAGTTTGTATGAAAACTTCAAAGATGAAAGCTAACTGATAATCAATAGAAAAGAACAGCTAACTAACTAGCTATAGATACTTACTAAGTGGGACCCCTTAGCAAGCATCTACTGATTATGCAAGTGCTGAACTCAAAACTTCATCAAGCTTTATTCATAAAAACATAATGGTATACATTGCTTTGTTGATATGAAAACTAACAACAAACTTTGTCTCTTGTCATACAGATTTTGCTTTTCATTATTATCATACTGACTCTTACATGATATCTGCTATCTCTCTATTACTATGCTTCTATCTTACTTCTAACAATCATCTCCTTCTTCACTCGCGCAGGAGGAGTACCTTATTTAAAATCAGGAGAACAACTAACTAACTAACCCTATCAAAGAAAGATGTGGAAGTAAAGTGTATCCCAAAATCAAGGAACAAACTTCATAAATGAATTTATCTGTTCAACTCGATCCATAGAGAATCTAGCGCTCCACTCTTTCTAGATTTACTGTCATTAAAAATCCTTCCCAATGGTTTCAGTCAAAGAGTCTTCACCAGAGCTTCCTCAAAGTCGTGTAGGAAATAGACTTTATTGCAAGGCTGAGATCGGCTGCGCTTGACTCGATCATACTTTTTTCAACAACCTGCAAAACACAAGGTAACAGATGCAAAAGAAAAGGCGCATGGCACATACACAATATCCATTCATTAATCACATATTTAAATCTATTTCATCATTCAAAAACTATATGTGATATACCAATCATTTAGGGAGTCAATGGGGTAATAAATGTAGACAAGACAACACAATAGGTTGCAGGAATATGAAAATATTTTGCTACAGAATATCCCAATAAAAGGTTTCAAAAGAGTTTAAACAACCACAAATAACAAAAGTAAAGGTATTAAAAGTTCATCATAATATCCAAACTATGAGCACATTTTGAGCTCATCAATTAGGGTTGGGGTTAAGGTTCAATTAGGATAAGAATTAGTGTTAGGGTTAGGATTAGAGTTCAACTGTAGTTCAAATTTAGGGTTATGCTACACTTAGGAGTACTATTCAATAAATGTTCAATTAGGGTTAATACTTAATTAAGGTTAGTTTTAAAGTTCAATTAGGGTTTGGGTTAGGGTTGGGATTATGAATCAAGTAGGTTTGGGTTAGGGTTTGATTAGAGTTAGGTTTAGGGTTTAGTTAGAGTTAGGGTTAGGGTTAGGGGTAGAATTCAATTATGCTTAGTGGTCAATTACAATTAGATTTAGTGTTCAATTAGGGTAAGGATTTGAGTCCAAATAGGGTTAGGGTTTAACTAGGGTTAGGATTAGAATAGAATAAAGCTTTTTGTTTAATTATGATATCTAGAATTTAGTATAATTTTAGAAAATGAAATGATTTGGACACAAAGAAAAAAAATAGAAAAGTTGATTTTATATAGATCTTATTTCTTAATTTATTCTAAAATTCTAATTAGTAAATGTTTAATTAATATAAAATGAATATTTAATTTAATTTAATTTAATTGTATTAGATAATTAGTAAAACTAAATAGATAATAAATATTTTATGGATTTTAAAAATTAGAATTTAGTTTAATTTTATTTGTAATGTCAAATATTAAAATTTTAGATTGAAATAGTTAATTGATGTTAAAATATTTATAATTAATGCTCAATTTATAAAATAATATTAATAAATTAATAAATATAACCTATGACATAATGTATTAAAGACACATCAAAGTATTTATCATTCCTTCGAATTCACCAGATGAGACACGTGGCACCTACCCATGATATCACAATCAATAAAGAACTTGCAACTTTTGATCATGCAATGGCAAGGAAACCGTGGATCTCAACCATCACCAATCCTGTTCGTTCAACATAGTTGCCATCCTTGTAATTAACCATCGAGCACCTTTCTACTAGGATTATAACATCTTCGTTGATTTAAAACATGTGCATCTTATAACTACTTTAGTAACGTGCGACATAATGTATTAAAGACCCATCAAAGTATTTATCATTCCTTCGGCTTCATCGGATGAGACACATGGCACTCCCTCATGATATTGCAATCAACTAGTGGGGTCATCGCGGGATGGTGGGGAATGATTGAGATCACAAGACGATTGATCTACGATCATGCAAACTTGTCCCTCTACAAAATAAAAAAAATATTAGGGGAGAGGGCCCAGTACACATGGACACATGGCGCTCACCCGTGATATCGTGATCAACTAGTGGGGTCATCGCGGGATGGCGGGGAACGACTAAGATCACACGATGATTGACCTACGACCATGTGAACTTGTCCCTCTGCGAAATAAAAACATTTATTATGGGAGAGAGCCCAGTAGTCATGCAGGGTGAAAAAAAAAAAAAAAATTATTAGGGGAGAGGGCACAATCAATCACGATGATAATACCTAGTCTTACCACATATTTATACTATATATTGTAAATAAATAGTCCAAATGTAAATAAAGAAAGATATTTATACAATCTAAGAAAATAAGTTAAAATGTATTTAATAAAAAATTATATATCAATTTGTTTTTCTTTTTTAGATGAATTAAGAGTATGATTTAAAACATTTTAATTCAAATAACATAAATGATAAATTGAAGTAGGAAAACTTGAATATTATTTTAAAATTTTGAGGTTTCATATTTATATGTGTGAGATTGATCTAATATTTAGAAAATGAATGTTAAAATATCATGAAAAAAATAGGCATAGAATGAATGTAGAAGTAAAATTATATTTTCATATATTCATAAAATAAGATCTAATAAACAAAAAATATATTCAATTAAAAATAAAGGAAAAATATTTCAACCCAAATTTAGATAAGAGAGATAATTAGATTATATGATAACTTTAAGGCTAGGGTTAGGGTTCGATTAGGATTAGTGTTCGCTTAGGTTTATGATTAGAGTTATGAATCTACAATTAGGGTTCAATTAGGGTTATGATTAGAGTTATGAATCAACAATTAGGGTTCAATTAATGTTCACTTAGGGTGTCTTTCTTGGGAGAAATTTATTGAATGGTAAGTGTATATTTTTTAAAATTAATATGTCAAGAATTAATTTTAGATAATAAAACATGTGATTTTTCATATGGTATTAAATTGTAGATTAAAATTGATAATAGATTTCCTTCCTTCTTTTGCATTCTAAGCGACCATATTAATATATGGCCTTAAAATCCTATTCATATTTTGAGATTTTCTAAATTATACAACACGACATCCAACAAAAAAAATTGTTATGCATTTTTTCCAAGCACAAATCCTTAGAATTCTTAATGTGTTACTTAGGTTAATTCTTTATTGCAATAAATAGATACACACTAATATATATATTAATGGATTTGAGGGAAAATATTAAAATATTTATATATATAGAAAAATTTAAATGCAAGGGATTCAAGTACATACCTTAGCTTTTGTTAATGTTGATGAAGATACAAATCTTGATGAAGTGCCAAATTTGATGACATGATATAAAAAATTGGAATATATTTGCTCTATGTGGCACTTTGAAATTTTGTACAAAACTATAACTAACTCTATGTCAAATTTGTGACTTTGGACCTATTTTGCATCAATAAATATGAGATTTGACACATGCCTCCTAATCCAACATACAATATGTACTTAAATTCTCAAAATACTTGAGATTGGTGGACCTTTGGGAAGGTCCAATGCTTCACCTTTGCATCTCTCCCTATAGATCGAGGTAGAGATGAATATAGAATGAGAGAGGAAAAGGAATAAAAATAGATAGAGATATAGAGAGAGATAGAGGGAGAAATAAATATATAGAGAGATAGGGAGATAGAGGGTGGATATATATAGATATATATATAGAGAGAGAGATGGAAAGATAGAGATATAAGGAGATATAGAGAGAGGGGAGAGAGAGAGAGAGATAAGTAGAGAAAGACAAATAGAGATGGAGAGGGAGATAGAAATAGGGGAAGATAGAGAGAGAGAAAGAGAGAGGGAGATAGGA
>VDFB02271358.1:60616633-60764018 GCA_007258455.2 Sequoia sempervirens | reverse complement strand
GCTTGCATCCCTACTTGGAGACTTCCAAAGGTCCATCAGTGGGTATTGAAAATTCAACCTTTGCAGAGGCAGCATCTAAAGAAAAATTTTCTCCAACAGTTGGAAGCCTAGTTACTTCAGCAATTTTGTCTTTAGTCACAACAACCGTTAGACCCCATACAATAGCCTCCCCTTCAGAAAGGGTTCTCAAAATTTTTCCAGTAGCCTCCTCATCAAAAGTATTTAAACTCAAGAAGTAGTTTAACCATCCACAGAGGTTGAATACCTGGATTGTTTGAGGATTTTGCAATAATAACTCATGAGCTACAGGCTCATGTCGCACCAACTGACCGCCCATATTCATAGTTTTTCCTTAGCTAAACTCAACTCCCTACTGAAAATTCAAAAAAATTCCTGTCTGTTTCCCTTTTTGTTCTGGTTTTTCTCTTCTATCGTGCCGTCACATTTCTCTCTTTTCTAAAAATGAGCTTTTTGAACAAGCAGTTTTGATTGTAATTTACAAGAAAAACATGCAATGAAAAGGACATGCAATCATATTTAGAAAGTACCAGAAAAATAATAAAGAAAGGTTATCTGAGTAGTTGTGGTAGCGGTGAAAAGACAGGTTTTAAAAAGTAGATTACCCCGCCCCCTACTTAGAGTATGACATGTGTCCTCACATGTACTAAAGAATAGGCAAAGATCGGGTAATAATGACTAGTACAGGCATAGCAGTAAATGAATAGAATAAAATAAATCAAATATGTGATAACAAAAGATATGTCGTACCTTCAATAAATGCATGTACGTGTGAAGAAAGATGATGGCTTCAGCATGAGTTGACAGTTGGGAATGATATCATAATTAAGGGTGATGCGGATGAATGAGGTGGATGGGTGACGTGGGTGGACGAGATGAATGAATGGAATGGATGGATGGGATGGATGGATGGAAGATAAAGAAATGAGATGTGGCGACAAGTGAAAATAGAAAAAAAGGGGTTTCCTTAAAAAGAAAACCTTTATTATGAGCATGCTTTTCAAAATTACGGTGAAGCTATAGGAGAAAGGCTAGTGCCTTTGGCTGCAGGAAGAGTAGCGACAGGATCTTGAATGAACTGCTGCATGAATTCTTCTTTTGAGACTGATTTATGGTACAACCGGAGGCGGTGTCCATTAACCAATAGCTTGAATCTAACAGGATCGATTGTAGGAAGTTGAACTGTACCATTAACAAATATATTCTCAATTTCATACGGCCCCAACCATCTGGTCTATAATTTTCTTGGACTGTCCTTATATTGTGAGTCATAAAGCAGAGCCTAGTCTCCTACTGTGAATTTATTTTCCTTAATATATTTATCATGCCACCTTATTTGTTGATTTTGTATCATCTCAGTGTGTTGCAGGGCATGCTTTCGGAGTTCATCTAGAGCATTGAGCTGCATGATTTTGTCCTTCTGTGCATTTGTTAAATCCATGTCTAGCTCTAGTGTTGTTCAGAGAGTCTTATGTTCAAATTATATTGGCATTACAACTATTTTACCGTACACCATTCAAAAGGTGTAAATCCTATAGCAGTCTTCCAGGTAGTACGGTAGGCCCATATAGCTTCAGGTAACCTTGTGGTCTAGTCTTTCTTATGCAAATCTATAGTTTTAGTCAAAATGGCCTCTATGTCGCTATTGGTAACCTCAACCTATCCATTGGCCTAGGGGTGATAAGGATTAATTTTCTATGTCGTATATTGTATTCATTAACTAAAGCTATGATAAGTGTAGAAGTAAATTGTGCTCCCTGACCTGTTACTATCTCCCTAGGAACACCAAACCTAGTAAATATTTATTCATAGAGGAATTCAGCCACTTTATTATCCCTAGCATGTTTCATAGGTTTAGCTTCTACCCATTTTGTGACATAATCTGTGCACATAAGAATGTAGGACTTACCATTGGAAGGTGGGTCAATTGGTCCCACAAAATCTAGTCCCCATTTGTCAAATGGTGCAACTACAATTTGTGGAAATAGAGGCATTTCATTAGAGCGAGTTGGTCTTCCCATCCTTTGGAATTTGTCACATCTCCTTATATACTTGGCTACATTTCTATGTAAAGTTGGCCAATAGTAAACAATATTTAAAATTTTCATTGTTGTCCTTTTGGCAGCAAAATGTCCACCACATGACTCATCATGGCTAGCATGCAGTATATCATGAGTGTCCTCCTCTAGTACACATCTCCTCATAACTTGATCTAGCCCTGTATAAAACATGCAATCTATAATCCAAGAAAAGTTAAAACTTTTCTCTACCAATAATCTTTTTTCTTTAGGGGAGAATTAAGGAGGAGTTCTTCCTGTTGCCAGATAATTTGCTATATCAGCACACCATAGATGAATAACCTTGATTGCAAACAAGTGCTCATCAGGAAAGGAGTCTTCAATAAGTGCAGAGTCATCTTTCCTTTGAATTTTAAAAAGGAAATCAGCAACTATGTTGGCTTTAACTGGCTTTTCCACAATTGTAATGTCAAATTCCTGCATCAGCAATAACCATCTTCCCAGTCTCCCAGATATTGAGCTTTTGTTCATGAGATACCAGATTGCTGCATGATCAGTGTGGACAAATATCTGATAACCAGTGATATAATGCCTAAATTTATTGAGGGCGTAGATGATTTCCAACATTTCTTTTTCTATAACAGTGTAGTTGAATTCAGCCCCTTGGAAATTTTTTCTTATGTAGTAGAGTGCATGTTTAGTTGATCCATCCTTCTGCCCTAGCACTACTCCAATTGCATAATCTGAGGCATCAATATGAATATGAAATAGGAGTGAACAATTAGGTCCTTTCAGAACAAGTTCCTGTGTGAGGGTGACTTTCAAGTCAAGAAATACTTTTTCACATTTTTCTGTCCAAGAAAAATCTACATCCTTCTTCAGCAAATTGTATAAGGAACCTGCTATTTGGCTGAAGTCCTTGATGGATCTTCTATAGTATCCTGCATAGCCTAGAAAACTATGTACCTCCTTCTACTTAGTAGGAGAGGGTAACTTAGAGATGATCTCAATTTTTGCAGGATCGACTTGGATTCTTACAGCAGAAATATAGTGACCGAGCACTATTCCCTCCTACATCATCATGAAGGACTTTTGACTATTAAGCGATAGGTTGTGATCTTCACATCTCTGTAGTAATTTTTTCAAGTTGACTTGAGCTTCCTCAAATGTTGTACCATAAACAGTAAAGTCATCCATGTATATTTCCATGCAATCATACGAGATGTCTGAGAAGATGCTTATAACTGCCCTCTGGAAGGTTGCAGGAGCATTACAGAGACCAAAAGGAAAAACTGAATAGGAAAATGTTCCCCAAGGACATGTAAAAGTAGTCTTTTCCTAGTCCTCAGGAGCAATCTTGATCTGATTGTATCCACTGAAGCCATCCAAGAATGAGAAGTACTTCTTTCTAGCTAAATTATCCAGAACTTGATCAATAAATGGAAAAGGAAAGTAATCTTTCTTCATTGCCAAGTTAAGTTCTCTGTAATCTACACATACTCACCATTTTCCTCCTTTCTTAGGAATAATGACCAATGGGGAAACCCATTGACTATCAGAGATTGGGTAGATAAAGCCGACTGTCAACATTTTCTGCAATTCTTCTTTAACAATCTCTCTCCAAGCTAGATTGATTCTTCTTTGAGGCTGCCTAACAGGTTTAAAGTCACTGTTAATATATATGTGATGTGTACAGATTTTTGGGTCTAGACCCTTCATATCTCCATAGTCCCATGCAAAAGCTGACTTATGACTGGTAAGCATTTTGGTCATAGATTTCTATTGCTTACTAGTGAGGTTTTTATTAATGCACAAGGATTTTCCTGCAGCTACCTCAACTTGGGAGGTTAAGTCTATCATAGATACTTTAGACAGAAATGGCATGTCTACCTCATGGGGTAGTAAGGTGTGAGAAATCTTTTGTTGTAGGATAATGAGCTTAATTGGATGGAGGATGAATAGTTTTCACAGAACATGGATTTTTCTCACAATGAAAGTATTCAGTACTATAGTTATTCAGCAAGATATTGGATAGTACATCTTCTTCTTCTTGCTGTGTAATGAAAGGCTCTCTAGTAATCATCATTAAATTGGCCACAGAGTTCACTTCTTCCTCTTCTCCCAAATCTGGCCAAACAACATCTCCAGACTCAAGTTGGGGTAGTGCTGGAGAATAGAGAGTAAGTTTCTTTGTGCTATATCCATCAGATATTGTCATGTCACCCAACCTACAACCAATGCAAGCATCAACAATAGCCAGCCAAGGCCTTCCTAGAATGACAGGGTATCCTCCCAATGATGCTTTTAGAGATAAGACCATGAAATCAACAGGGTATTCCTAGGAATCCATCGTGACTACCAGGTCTTTGACTACCCCATCAGGTTTGACAGTTGAACTATCATCAAGTTGCAATATTGTAGGTGTAGTCCTTATTTCTAAAATATTAAGTTTTACAACCAGGTCCTTTGTTATGACATTGATAGTTGCACCAAGATCTACTAAAGCATTCTTAATTTGCAACCCATTAACATTTATCTCCACAACAGGACTTCCTGGATCTAAATATTTTGGGATGCTAAGTTTCCCTAGCATTAAGTCAGAGAGTTGGCCTATTACATGGACAATTTGTGGGTCTTTCTTTTTCCTCCCTGGTTTCTTCAAACATGCTTCCTTGATGGCCTTGCCATAGATAGGTACTTCTTTGATTACTTGGAATAAGAGAATTTTCACACATATATGCTTTAGCTGGTCAAGGATATCAAAGGTGGGTTCCTCTTGTTTCTTCACATTTTCACCTTCTAATCTTTGTGGAAAAGGAGGGGGCACTTTATTAGATGACTTAGGTAATGATGGGATCTGAACTGGCTGACTTGGTTGGGCTTGGTCACTGATATCTTCTTCTTCTTGGTCAGTCTCCTTAGATGGTAATTTGGAGATTATGGGAGGAGATGGTGTAGGTAGCATGGTTCTTGAATGTAAATTAATATTATTCAGGTTAAGAGCATAGGCAGGCTATTGATTAGGATCAGCAAAATAGACTTGTTGCTGTTGCGGTTGCTAGCTATTTGGATTAGGTGCTACTTGAGCCGTTAGTTGGGTTGATTTTGGATTCTGACCTTGATTAGCTACGGGAGGTGGCATAATGGATTGCTATTGGGGTTGCTATTGGAAACCTGCAGTTGGATTTGACCATTGCTGGCCTCCTATCCATTGGTTAGGCTGCTGCCAATTCCCTTGTGGAGGCTACCACTGATTTTATTGAGGTGGTTGCCAGTTCCCTTGTGAGGCTTTCCAATAGTTTTATTGGGTATTTGGCCAAGGGTTACTCCACTGAGGTTGGGAGTATGGACCATAGTTGAGAGGGTACTAATTTTTCCATTAACTATTATATGAACCAAAATTTTGCAAAGGGTCCTAAGGCGTACCTTGTCTTGGGGCCCATGGCCTCCTTTCTACAACAAAGAAGACTTGGTCATCATCACCATCTATCATCTTGAAATTAGTAGGCAACTGTTTAGCCTCCATGTTGGATACCATCTTAAATCTACAGTCATGTTTCTTCTATCTACAATGCAAACAAAACACTGCTAACATTGCTTCAGCTTCCTCATGTTTCCTCCAAGCTTGCATGGTATCCAACTATATAGCCATGTTTTTTATGATTTCCTACTTGAAATCAGACATCAAATTTGTTATCTCCATCTGGGAAACTCTATTGGAAGAAGACTTACCCATTGTAGCTTGATAACCTCTACCTTTCTTCACATTTGCTCGAAGTAATTAAGACATATTTTCTTAATATCATCCCAAGGCAGTTGGGTTATATCACCTCCTCCCATCAGGTCTAAGGCGTCTATACAAGCATCACTGATTCTGTTGATGGTGTTTTTATGCACTTTTCAACATAGGTAGTGCGTAGATGTACTACCTCTTTTGAAAGATAATATTCCACAATCGAATTGTAGAACACTATCCCAAAGTCTCTAATGTCAGGACTTGACAATACTTGGGATACCTGAGTTGTTTGATGTGATTTGCTGGAATAACAAGGTGGTCTTATGTAGGAAATACAAAGCATGGAAGTTGGATCTTGAAATGGAGTTCTTAGGATGGAAAGCTGTCATGTGTTGGCTGTATGTTCTAACAGCAGTCTTGAACTCCATTTTGTTGTTGGATTTGGCTTTACAAGGTGCAATGAACCTTAGCATAGATCAGTTATTAAAAAAAAATATAAGGCAAGGAAGAGGGAAAGTTCCTAAGTCTGCAACTAACTATGAATAGTAACAATGGAGCTCCTGCAATGGACAATTCCTCAAAACAATATACCAATTAACCAGGGATTTCACAGTATCATGGAAATTGTGCTATCTTCTAAGGTCTACAGATATTTTATCCTTCATCCACCACATACATGTATGAATCAAAGATAAATGTTTTGGAGCAGCTTTGAAATCGAATCCAGGCTAACTTTGCACAACTATCTACCATTAGCAAATAGCAAAAAGTACGGACAAATAAATCATCAACATAGCAGGAATTTCATAATCACCGAACAAAATTTCTAAAATCTACCCAAAGAAAGAAGACAACTAACTAAACAGCAGTAAAATCTAAGTCTAACATCTAACATTGGAGACTGAATCAAGTAACATGAGAGAAACCAAGAAAGTACACCAAGTCTGCCTTTTCCTTATAAATTTTTGCAGCATGTCTTTACAACAACTCAACTCTCTCTTTGCAAATGAGAGGAGAGCCCTATTTATAGTTTTCCAAAAGTCTAAAGAATGGCCAAGATTAATTCTTATTGTGTGGCCAAGATCATTATAAAATAGGGTTTCACCTATCCCCTAATATCTAGCAATTTAAAATTACATTTTGTTTCTTCCCTATTTCGTATTCTTGCTAATGGCATTGTAGCTCTTTTGTCATCTAGCGGATTGCTATTTTCACTACTATAGCTACTCTTTAGGAAGTTCTTTATCTTTGAGAGGGTTGTTCTCTTGTCCCTTGGAAGCTGTGTACTCTATGTATTTAAGGATGACTGCCTGGAGCTTGTCTATCTCGAGGATTTCGCATTGCAGGGCCTGGTAGCTCCACTCCTTTGCATTATCTTCCAACCTTTTCCAATCCTTGACATACTTTGAGCCTTGGCCTTTGAACAGCTCCGATTGGTCGAAGGTGCGGGCAGTAAAACTTAGAAAGTCCACTGTGGTTTCACTAGCCATCCCGTCCTTCATCTTCTCTTAGAAGTAGGTTTTTATCATTTCTAGATCCATTTGCACCATGGGCATATCATATTCTATCATTATCTTGAGGTACCGAGCAAATTTTTCCTAGATTTCCTTGATCCATTCGATGTCTAGATCCACCTTACTCAAGATTTGTTCCAACCTCTCCTTCTGGTTGTTAAAGTCCCATCTCTGCACATCCATCAGCCATTGATCTGCTTTCTTAAATGGAAGCTCCTTTTCCCACATGGCTTCAATAAATTGAAGGATAGATTTTATCCTTGGGAAGGTGGAGTCGTAGGTTGCAGGGAAATCAGTGCAGAGCTTTCTTATGCTCTCCAAAGACTGCATCAAGTCATAGAACTTGTTGGCTGTTTGCATAGCCCAGCTAATTCCCATGTTTCTAACGTATGAGACTCGTTGAAACCGGTCCTGGTGGTCTTCTCCAAGTTCTTTCTTCTTTCCATTTTATCAATCTGCTCCTTGGAAAGTAGCTGAGTTGTGGTTGTGGATGTAGTAGGTAGGTCATCTATTGAAGACCATTGTTGTATGTAATTTGTTAGGGCTGCAACCTGCGCCTTGAGCTCATCCTTCAATATTTTATCTTGTTTTATTAGGTGCACCACTATAGCCATGGACTCCTCAAGGTGCTCAACCTTTTGCTCTCTAGTTGCGGTCCCCAATTCAATGGTGGAGATGTTATAACTTACCCCAACTTGGCCAATCGTGGGTGTTGCAATCTATGCCACCCGAGACCTAGAAGCATCCATTGTTACTTTGGATCAGACCTTGGACTTCTTCTCCTTCTTTGTCATAATTTGGGCTTGAGCCAAGATGGCCTCTAACCTTGCTCTTGGGTCCTTTAGCACATGGGTTTTTCTTTCAAGTTGCTTCTCCAACCATTTAGGCACAACAGATTTCCCCTTGGGTGAATCGTGGCCACCTTCGCCCTTCTTGGTCAATGCCAATATTTTTGCTTCCTTTTCTTTTGGGGATTCTCCTTCCCTTTTGGCAGCATCCTCCTCCTCCTCATTGGAGTCATGAACGAACACAAGGAATTTGATAGGAAGTCCGGGGGATGGTTGTTGGATGGGACTTTCTTCTCTTGTTGTTTCTTCTTCTTTCCTTTCCTCAATACCCTCATCCTCGGGGATTTTGACAATATGAATTTCAACCTCAGATACATATTTTTGCTGCTATTGCTTCGTTGGCTACCCTTCTTCATCATGTGGTGACCTTTCTATTTCTGCCCCAATGCCCTTCAGCTATTGTGCCATTTCTTCCTCAAGGTCATCATCAAAGATCTGAATGATTACCTTAGTGTCAGAGCTTTCCTCCTCATCCCCACTCTCAGAAGATCCTATCTCCTCTTCCTCATAAACCACCCTATCGATGGTTCGGTGCTCATACTCTGGGTGCTCATGATACTCATCAGCCTCCTCCTTGATAGACTTCGAGGATTTGTGCTCTTGTTCATCCAACTCCTTTGAGATTAGCATTGTGGCCTCCATAGTTGGTTGTGAAGGCTGAGTAGTTGCAAGGACCTGCACAAGGGCCGCTTGGAGAGTTGGATCCATCAAGATCTGGGAGAGCTCAGGGGGAAGGTTCTACATGTTCCTTGAAAGAGCCTCAGGCATAGTGGTAGTGGGAAGAGGTGCTGTTATGGTTGGCAAAGGGAGTGATGTGATTGGTGACATGGCAGCAGAGGAAGGGGGAGTGGTCATGCCAGAAGAGGTGTCAATGACTATTACCGACTCATCTGGAGGCGAAGGGGCAAGATGGATAGAAATGTCCACTGCCGATAGAGATGTGGCGACCATAGCCAGGGAGGTGGGTGGTGCAATAGGAGGGGCAGGGAGAGCTAGGGGAGGCTACAATTCTTCTGCACCTTCTGCTTCCCTCTCTTGGGTCGAAGGTTTTTCTGCAGTACTCACTACCTGCTTGAGCCTTTTGGGAGAGGAGCCTCCCGTTTCTTTCTTTGCATGGGCCTTGGCATCTGGGGACTGCTCGGTATCTATTCCTTTCCTTTTCTTGGACTTGGTGACTGGAGGCGACTTAGAGGTTGCGTTGGTTGACGTAGTGGTAGCAATACTCTCTATAGAAATTGGCTCACTTTTGAGCCCTTCATAAGTCAATATCACTCCCTATCGCTTTAAATGAGCCACCTACCCATTGATCCACTCTTTGGTACAAGTTAAGATTGGCTGGGTTATGGTGTCTAGGTCATCGACCTCCTATTCATCCCAGTCAATTGATGGTATTGGTAGGTTGGCAACTGCAGGGTACCTCGGATGCATGATAGTGGACTCGTCCTTCTCGACTTGGTCCGGTACTGGAAATGGTTGCACCCTTCTTAGGAACTACACAGTCATTCACATATAGTGCCTTGCACACAATTCTTTGTCATCTTGGCAGTCAGCCCAGAAATCCTCAATGTGATGGAGATGGGCATATGCTAACTCCAGCGCATTCCTGACATGGCCATGTGGGTCCATCCATGGGTGAGCAATGTGTAGGTAGAAATGGTACTCTTTTAGCTCCTTCTCGGAGTTACAACACACTAGGAGGTTTGCAATCGGTATATGCCCTGGCCAAGGTTCATGGGATAGGAGATTCCTGCTATGTGCTTGCTGCTAAAGATTTCCTGTAAATGCTGGAGTTGCCGAGAAAGCTCCAAGAGGATGACTCGATCATTGGGATATCGAGGCAATCTATTCAGCCTTTCAGTGAAGCCCTGGGCATGGATATACATAAACTTCGGGTACTGGATATAGAGAAAGGTAGATTGCTTCAAAAGCACCCCAGCACTATGGGAGACCCTCCCCTTGAAGTCTCCAGCAATTAATCTGATGACATAGCCAATGAAGGCATCATTTGCTCTATAGTAATCTCTTTTGAAGTTCCAGTACTAGAGCTATGGATATCTATCATAGGCTTTGAGTGTTCACTTCTGCTCCTGATCGGGTGCCACAAACAACCTATTGTACTTTCTTTGATCTGCCAAGGAATAGACTAGATAGGATGTCATATAAAACTTGGAGCTCTTCTTTATGTTGAAAAACTGCTCATGGAAGCAGTTGCTTATGATTCCTCCCAAATAGAATGAAACCTTTGTTGTGACATCCTCATTTCCATGTAGGATCTACTCAATGAAATATACCATCCATTCCTGGAAGTAGGCAGTCGTAGGAAGACCCATAACCCTGCTCAACATGGTTACCACATCATGGTAATCCTTATGGAAATCACTACAGAAGAGCTCTTGAGGAACTTTTGCAGTGCTGCCCTGTCTTTCCTTGAGCCAATGTAGATTTATTGACTTCTTTCCAATGTAGATGGGTGACCTCCCAGGACGGACTAGTGCTTCACCTCTGTGAGCATCACCTACATGCAATGAGTGCTAAGTGGACCATATGATATCATGATAGATGGGTTCTTGTTGATTCACTATTCATGAAACATGGGTCAATGAGTTTGATTTGAAACTACACAGTTGAATCCTGATAGCAATATCATAATTTGACACACTATGGAAAAATACCTCCTACTTATCAATTCTTGCACCTTGTAAGATTATCATCCTACGCCGCCTAGCACTCTTCCAAGGTGGGGACCTCCATCTGTTGGAATGTGGGGATATGGAAGGTCTTTGTGATCCCTTTAGGTGACATGTTAGCAAGAATGTTTCCCTCTTTATCAATGATTGTTCTTATATTGGCCTGATATGCTTCTCCGCAAGCCATGACTAATTCGGGCACCACGAGGGATGGAGGGAAACCGACAGCCTTATCTATTCCACTTTACCTTATCAATCTAGCATTCTTTGTTGTCAGGTTGACCCTGACCCTTTGTGTGAATTCATCGATATCCACCTGGCCAATGTTGGTGTCTGTGATCTCCTTACAGTCTGTAGTGACTTTTAAGTGGAGAGGCTCACCCTAGAATTGGTACTTCATCTGATCTTTGTCTTCCTTTCCTTGAGGGGTCCTTCCTGACTTCTTACCCTTGTCCTTTTTGGTGGATGCCCCTGAAGTTCCTGCACTTGATTCCATATATTCTGCAAGTAAGGGTAAAGTTAGCACAATAGATCATCAAAAGTATTCATGTTAGTCCATATCTTGAAAACAATATTTATTTCAAATAATCAATCAAGCATATCATGAACTTTCATCTCTAGATGTTATTGATCTTTTAATTAAGGGCACTTAGGCAATTCGGGCCCAGAGGGCTGGACTTCCCTGGAAGGAATGTTATTTGGAAAGGAAAACATAACAAAAGGCTCCCGGACAGCCCCTTCGGACAAATTTTAGTATTTCAAGAGGTTGGCAATGAAGAAGACCAAAATTCAGCATGTGGGTCGAAGTTAGATTCCAGGTTTGGGCCTGTTTGGATCGGTTTAAGGGAGTTTGGAAGTCTCAGGCCGGAAAACTATTGGGAGATAGTAGTTTGGGATGGAAAAATCATCATGGAAATCTAGAGATAGAACTTTTGGGTTCGGGCCCCGGAGGGCCAAAGGGCAGCCGGCAATATGTTATTTCATTTTCGAGGGTTCGGGCAAGTGACACTGGGATGGCATCCAAACATCGCCATTTGGGACAGCATACATCAGATGAAAGTCCAAGAGGGGAAGTACGACAGTAAGAACCCAGTGGCAAGATTTCATTTTGAGTTCAATGGCGATCGACAGCACAGAGTCTAGAGGTTGGAACAACGAGAGGGATTTTCTGTTAGCAACGCCGGTCAACGACAGGAGTCCAGGGATATGAGGCCCAGAGTGAATGAAGGCATTCAGAGTTTCAGCGAGATCCTATGGTGAATGGTGGTCTAGGGTCCGGTGGTCAGACAGACATTCAGACAGTGAGGAGCAAGATTGGGCCCAGGAGAGGGGTCTGCCCTTGAACTTTATTTATGCCTCGGCAGCGGATGGAAGGGCAGAACCTGGAGGCTAGAGGGACGAAGAGACATCACCATGAGGACAGTGGATAAACAGGCATGGAGACCTGGTGCTTGGAGTCCGGAGTCGATAAGGATGCGATAAGTTAAATCACTAGAGGTCAACAGCGGACATGAAGGCAGACCCCGCAAATTGGGACACCGGGTGAGATTCACCGTGAGGAAGATGGAAAAACACCTAGGGAACCCATGAGGCAGAACCCTAGGGTCCCAGGCCCAAGAGACCCACAGGATGTATGTTCAGTTTTGAAGTCCTCATGGCGAGGAGAAGGTCACGATCTAGCAGCCAGGGGGCAGGGAGATTTTGCAGTTTCAAATGGTAGCAGCAAGAGTGACTTCTGGACTGGGAAGTCTGACGGGTCGGGCCCAGTGGTAGAGATTGCTATCACCAGGTGTTCAAGGTTTTGAATTAGGAAAACCAAGAAAAACCCTGGGCCTGAAAGAGACAATCTCCCTGTGCAAAGAACGGCCGCAGCAAGGAAAATTCCCAAATTCGTGAGGAGGGCATTATAGAAGGTTTCTCGATTTTCTAACATGTGTGTTTTGTGTGCAATTTTATGTTTTGCTATTTTATGCCCTCTTAATGATTGTTCATTCATTTAAATCCCTTGAAATCATTAAACAAAGCTCGAGAAGGGCAAACAGATGGCCTACCTCAAACACGCTATGCGGGGAGACATGGGGTCCACCTATGGTCGACGAAATGATGCTGAGGGTGACGATCGTGATGTTTTCGAAGACGGTGGACTCCAAATAGTAGGTTGTCCAATCACTCTACAATCCTATGAGATGAAAATGATAGGTTAGAGTGGGTATTTTATATCCCTAACCACCATTAATACTTGCATTTAATGCAAGTACAACGGCAAAAAAGTTGGTGGATTCAAAAATATCAGTGATGGCAGTGGGAAAGCTAGAACCTGACGGCCGGGGAGGTGCAAGATGGTGGCTGCTTGAAGTTTTCACTCGGTCAAACAGTGACAGCGGGAAGCGATTCGGGGCCCGAAGGGCGGGATGCCACCAGGGACCTGCTGTCATGGACAACAGAACCATCACAAAATTCCAGACTTGGAATTCTAGATGGCTGGGCCCAGAACGCCAAATGCCAGTTAGGGACATTCACAAATTTTGGTCGGTAGAAATGTTGACGGGACCCGAGGGCAGGAAGCAGCAGGAAGTTCACCGTCACAGATGACGGAACATAGATAGAACCTCAAACGTGAAACTCTGAGGTCCAGGGCCCGGAGTGCGAGACGCCACCCAAAAAATTTCAACAAGTGTTTAGCAGATGGCGGATAGGGATTTGGACCCTGAGGTTCAGGAGGATGCAGAGTGGACACCGCTAGGAAAGGCAGTTCTAGTGGGGAAACCCGAAGACAGAATCCCAAACAGCCAACCCTGACGGGGCCTAGGGCCATTAGTAGGGCCAAATTGCCAGAGGGACTCCACGAGGCACCAGAACACAGCAAAACAAAAAAGGGGAAGGCATGGTCAATTTATGGTTGGTCCTTAAAGCAACATTGACTATCTGAGACACTAGAAGCGAAGGCACGCAAAATGAGGCGACGACAAAACTGACCCGACAAGGCGAAAGAAAAGAGGGTCCTCGTTCTGAACGGGGCATGTGTGCTATGGGCACAACAAATGGCGACTCCATTGGAGAACACTTCTGAGCTTTCTAAGGATAAATATTCATTCAGGACCTAGAATCTTTGGCTTTGCAGACCAAGAGTGGCTTCCAAAGATGAATCTAGGAGAATGAGATCCTTAATTGGGTCAGTTTATAGGACATCTTAGAAGTGTGTGTAGTGAGTTCATTCCTTTCCTCGGGATAGTGACTAGGGTTACCAATTCAACCGAGAGAGCTACATAAATCATCTAACACCAAAAATAACCTGGACATTGCTTCGCTGCTAGTTAGGCGTCCATAGCCCCGATGGAGTTGTCGCTGTAATCTCACAGATATTGCTCTACTGTTGGTAGAGCATGCATAGCCCCGGTAGAGTTATCCGAACATCCATATGGTCATTTATTTCTTTTTTTCAGAATTCTTTTGCTTTTTTGATTTGATGTTTCACTTCAATGTTCACTTCTCTTTTATCATTTAGTTCAATCAAGTAAGCATTGAAGCCTACAATGGGTTTGAGACTATAGTGGTCACTAGAGCAGACTTGAGATTTTTCACTCACTAGGGTGTCATAACAATCATGGCACAGTCCTTTAGAAATGATTATTATGTGTTTTGTGCGAGATCTGAGATGTGTGTAAGAAGATCCAGCTAAGGGTCAAGTTCTGAGCAGAGTTCAAACAAAGAAATCATTCACGGGGAGCTTTCAAAGACTGATAATCAAGAGTGAATGTTTAGCCAAAGAACACAAAGAATGGATAACAAAGTAAACCACTTGTCAAGCAAGCATGGCCACCACAAACAGGTGGGAAAAAACTTTCGAAACAAAACTACTAGGAGGGAGAAAACAAAAGAGTGATGCAAGCAGAATGCAAACAAGCCAGAAAGCAAACTACCTTAACCTATGTACAAATATTTACAATGAAGAGCTCGAAGGAGCTCAATCCTGGAAGTAATGCTTCAGGTGTTGTCCATTGACTGGCAACGGGACGTTCTCACCAGTCAAGGTCTTTAGGCCGAAGGCATTATCTTCAAAAATCTTAGCTATTTAAAAGGGGCCAAGCCAGAGCTTGTCAAATTTTTTGTGTCCCCCTTTCTTTTCATGGGCCTTGTCCCAATACAGGACCAGATCTACAATTCTAAAGGCCTTGATCTTGGCTTGGTGGTCAAACCATCTCTTAACTACGCCCTGATGTATGGCAAAATTTTCTATTGCACAGTCTCAGACTTCCTCTAAATGTAAGAGCTCAGCTAATCGAGCTTCCCTATGATCTCCTCCCTCATAAAAATCATTGATGAATTGAAGAGTAGGAATCTTTAAATGGATGGGAAATATAGGTTCTAGACCATAAACAAGGTGGAATGGAGAATCGCTAAGGGCAGCCTTGTAGCGAGTGCGATTAGCCCAAAGGGCGAAATGAAGCTAGGTATGCCAGTCCTTGGGATTCCTATCTAGCAGCTTCTTGATCACAGTAATCATGTTTTTATTTGTAGACTCGGTAAGGCCATTACCCTGGGGATAGTAATTAGATGAGAATTTAAGGGCAATCCCATACTCAAACGCCCAACTAGCAAATTTCAATGAAGCAAACGAAGGTCCATTATCACATACCAAAGCATAAGGACAACCAAAGTGATTTAAAATAAAACTTTCAAGGAAATTATTAACTACTTCAGTTGTGCATTGCTTACAGTCCACCTAGTACAATAATCAATAGCGGCAAGAATGTACCTGTGTCCCACAGACGATGGAGGGCTTACCAGACCGAAGAAATCGAGACCCATTGCACAAACGACCTTACCTCCAACACAGGCTACAGTGGGACAGTAGCATTCTTCTCCTTGGTGGCAGTGGTCTGGCATGTGTGACATGAATGAACATGGAAATGGGTATCCTTGAAGATAGTTGGCCAGTAATACCCCACCCTCAATATCTGATGCACTGTAAAAGAACCAGAACCATAGCCCATGCAAAATTTGTTGTGGAACTCTTTCAAGACTTGATCTACTTCTTCCTTGCCAAGGCATCTCAAATAAATGCCTTCATGATTCTTCTTGTAGAGAATGGAACCCTGCAACATGTAGTCGTTGCTTTTCAGTCTAAGGGCCCACTTTTGGACTCCTTGCAGGTGTGGTGGACATTTATGGTTCAACAAATAGTAGATGACATTCTAGTACCACTCTCCGGGGGAGATGTCCTCAAGCTGGTACTATTGCATAGTGAGTTCAGGTCCAGCCTCTGCTACTGTTTCAACAATTGTGCGGGTGAGTGCCTACCCTCTCACTAGCTTCATCGGTTGGATCTCCATGTCATACTCTTGGAGCAGGGTAACCCATTTAGCTCTTTGTTCGCCCAATTCATTCTACATGAGTATCGTCTTTACTCCTAGGTTGGAGACAATGGCAAACACCTTATTGCGTAGAATGTAGTGTCTAAATTTCTTCACCCCCTGACAAGAGCATACGCCTAGTTTTCAATGTTGTGATATTGCAGTTTAGCATCCTTGAGGGGAGCACTCATAAAGGTGATCGGATGCTCATTTCCTTCATCATTCTTCTTGGTTAACATGCTAGCATAAGAATGTTCTGAAGCAAATGAGTAGATGTAGAAAGGCTTCAGATAATCTGAGCTAACTAACACCGGTGCCTTAGCGATGGCCCGTTTGATTTCTTCGAAAGATTGTTTGGCATCGGGTGTCCATTCAACTTTGGCATCTTGTTTGAGCATAGAATTGAGAGGTTTAACAATCTCTGTGAAACCTGTGATGAATTTCTGGATGAAGTTGATCTTTCCAAAGAAAGATTTTAATTCTTTCTTGCTTCTTGGGGGCAAGATTTTGAGTAAGGACTCAATACATTTGGGGTCTATGGAGATTCCCTATTCTGAGATGATATGCCTGAGCAATCTACCTTCAGTCACTCCAAAAATGCACTTCTTGGGGTTAAGGGAAACCTTGAACTCCCTGCATCTCTGAAATACCTTGCATAAATCAGAGACGTGATCGCCCCACTTTTTGGAAAACACAATTAAATCATCCATGTAGATGATTATACATTTGCCCATCAAGTCCTTGAAGGAAATATCCATGGCGCATTAGAAGGTGGCACTAATGTTGATGAGCCCAAAAGGCATCCTTCTGTATGTGAACATCCCCCATTTAGTGGTGAACACCACTTTGTGACAATCCTTATACTGTACCATTACCTAGCTATACCCAAAGTACCCATCGAAGAAATACATCATCTGGGAGCCATTGACGATCTGCAGCACCTCATCCAATGAAGGTACTGGATAGTTGTCTTTCTCCGAGGTGTGGTTTAGATTGCAAAAATCTACACAGTCTAATCTCCCCATTCTTTTTTCTGACCGGGACCAAGTTGGCCACCCATGTGGAATGCCTAACCAGAAAAATGATTCTTACTGAGAGCAAATTTTGTACCTCTTTGTAAACAATAGGCTCTAGTAAGGCATTGATGGGGCATTGCCACTAGCAGAATGGCCTAACTTCCATCTTAAGAGGGATGGTGTGAGTAATGACAAAAGTGTCATATTTTTTTAAATCTTCATAGCTCCATGCCACCAAATCATGGTATCTCTGCAATGCATCTATGATTCCCTTCTTTTCCTTTGGCATGCACAGCTTGCCGATAAAAACATTCCTGATCTCCTTAGCTACCCCAAGGTTGTGAGCATTGCACTAATTGCTTATGGCCTCCCTTTTCGTTTGCTGATTCTGATCTTTGATTTGGTCCAAGTCAAATATGCATTCTAGCTGAACCATACCCCTGGGGATTGTATTAGTTTTGAGGTTAATAACCCCCTTTATGTCCAGTTCAGCTTCCTGTGGATCAACTTCATTAATTATTCAAACTACAAAGACATTGAAACTTGTGATGAATTGAAGGATATGCTTGTCATCATTGAAGACTTGCAAGTGGGTAATATTATCTGGGACCGACGGTGTGGATGTTAGCTCAAAAGTAAATTTCTTGAGCCCAGACCAAGAGAGGGGTTGTAGGGTGCTGGCTGCTTGAGCCAAGGCATCAGTCGTACAATTTTGAGTACAAGGGATCAATTGTATATTGAACACATCTAAGCCCACCAAGAGATGTTAGACCCTATGCCTATAGTTTGTGAGTCTTCAGTCATGATAGGAATACAACTTTCTAACTTGTTTAACCATGAGCTTGGAATCCCTGAAAACTTGTAGCATTTTTACATTTTTCTTCAAGGCCATGAAAAGGCCAAGGTCTAAGGCCTCATATTCCACTACGTTGTTGGTGCAATAGAACTGCAATATGTGGGTAGCTAGAAATGTCTTACCCATTGGACTGATGAATTCGAACCCAGCCCCAGCTCCTTGCATGGACTTAGATCCATCAAATTGAAGCATCCAGCACGTAGAGGGTTCTTTATCTTCGGGTCTGATTGAACTTTTATTCCCTTTCAGCTGGACGGCTGGCCCTCTAACCTTAGGGGAATTTTCTTGTTTGATGTATTGATCAACAGGTGGTTCTACTAGTGCCTCCTTTAGCATTTCTATCTGAGGAGCAACTATTTTTTTAACATGTACAACTACTGCTTGACACAAGCAACAATCAAACTCGGAGTGTGCAACATTGTGAACCTTGCACCAGTTTGGTAACAAGAGATCTTGTAAATTCATTCGCTAGGTTGAGTTGATCCCTTGCGCACTTCTCCATGAATTCCTGGAAGCCACTGAGTAGTCCCCAGTTGTTATCCTTATTAGGTTCATCATTGGCTTCCCTCAACATTTCTATGTCTAGGGGCATTCATGTAGAATTGGTTGAAGGACTACACAACATCAGTAACACTTCATCCACACATTCTTCCTAAAGCCCAACCTCATTTTGGTAGGGAAAAGGGTGGTAATTCCCTAGGTCAGTCTCGGTGAACAACACCTTGTTGATATTATTGTATTCCATAATCATGTACTTCATATGGGGTTCACAGTCGATACAGATCTGATTTGGCAGCCCCTTCCATGGTAGCCATATGTGAGAAAGGTCTGTGGTGGTGTATCCATTTAGTGCCTTGGTGAATTATCTTTCCAAGATGGTTCCATATGCATCAAGAATGTCAGCCACTTGAATATCAATGACCTATTGTATCCACAGGTCTATACCAATCTGCATCGGGATACGGTTTATTTCTCCCACAATATTGATTTTTGTTTTGTCCAGCTGAGTCACCTTTCTCTTTGAAGGCATGGGAGTGATGCTAAGAGCTTTGCATACTACCAAGGGCATAACATTGGTAGACGCTCCTGAATCAACCAAGTAGTTGTGCAGGTTCTTCCCAAATATCCTAATGGTGGTCAGAAAAGGGGGAGTTTCCGGTCTCCCCTGGAAGATGCCCGTAGGTGTATCCATGTGAGCTAACTGACCTTTGTTCTTATCATTGACCATATCCTTGGTTTGTCTAAGTAGCTGGTCCTTGGAAAGCTGCCTATTAGCCCTTTCTGACTCCTTTTCTATTTGTTTACTTACAAATTGATTCATAGGAGCATCCTTCCTTCTTTCGGTATTATCCTGTATCTCTAGTTCTTTCCTAGGCTCTTCAAAGGTAACCCTCTTAGCTGGTGTTTCTTGTGTTGTACTAGAAAATGGAGTCTCATTAAGAACCCTAAAGAAGGCATGCGTCACAGTAGGGACTTTGAGCAATTAAAAGGCTGATAAGTTGACTTTTACCTTCCTAAAGTCTTCTGCTACATATTCACCTATTTGTTCAATTTCTGAGCTAAAAGCCTGGCCTATGGCAGAAATAGGAGGTTGGGCCCTCATTTGACTAGACAGATTTTGGGATTGGCCTTGAGGCTGATTTTGTAACTGATTTTGAGATTCATTCTTGTTGAGGTATTGGGTGCGTATATGGGGAAGTTCGGGGTTATTACTGGCATTTGGATCAGGCGGGGTAGCAAAATTGTTTGGTGGGGTAGTAGTTGTAAAGGGTCCATTCACCTGTCTATTCCTAAGGAAGTAAGGAGTCGACCTTTGATGGAATATGTGGAGCTCATCTACAAATAGTTCTTCTTTATCTACTAGACCATTATCTACTGAATCAAAGAGTTGAGCCAAGGTTTGTTCATTACTTACCTCCTATGGTTCTTCACCCTCAATAAGAGCAGGCTTGACTTCGGGTTTGTTACGGTCACATTGTGAAAATGGCGCTTGATTAACCATGAGAAAGGAGGAATCATATGGCTCAGATGGGACGATGTCCCTATAGCCAACATTGTCTACTTTATTCTGCACTTCCACCTAGAATATTTTAGCAGCTATCTGGAACTTTGGAAAATCCAACTTAAAATTTCTACTGGTTTTGTGAATTCGATACCATTCAAACAAGGCTACCTCGGCAAGGTATACACCGTGGGTCATT
Source organism: Sequoia sempervirens (assembly GCA_007258455.2). Taxonomy (NCBI): domain Eukaryota; kingdom Viridiplantae; phylum Streptophyta; class Pinopsida; order Cupressales; family Cupressaceae; genus Sequoia; species Sequoia sempervirens. The sequence continues at coordinate 60,743,770 of VDFB02271358.1, read as the reverse complement.
TTTTCATTACTTTCTGATTGATTGAAAGGTGTAGGGACACCACTATTATTGGGCCTAGTGTTCCACATGTGATTCTACCTCTGAGAAGGCCTCCTTTCTACATTTTGATTGGCATTTTGTCCCCTATCATAGTTCTACCTAGAGGAAGTGTCTACTTCTCGATTATCCCTACTGTCCCTATTGTCTCGGTTATCCCCATTAAAATTGGCCTAGAAATTACATTGGGATGCCTGCAACTGGTTATTCTGGTTCTTTAGGTGCATCATTTCCATGGACATTTTCTTTATCATATCAGTCAGTTCCTCTAACTTGGCCTTCTCGATCGCGCTTCTAGGCAACGGTGCCGGATTTTGAAGAAAAGCGGGCAGGGTTCCTGGTTGATTTTGATAGGCTGGAGGAAATTCTGGTCTTAATAGGTACAATGGTGCCTGGGGCTGCTAGGGATACACCTGCTATTGTGGAGCAGCCTAAGGATAGTTATACTGCTGCTGGGGCTACAAATAGGAAGGCGCGGGAGGCGTATAATTCAATGGCTACCCCAGATGTGGTACCATAGGAAATTTGGGTACTTGGTTCATAAGAGGGGTTTGGTGAGTAAATTCCTGATTAAGCCCCTAAATCTGCATTGGGTGGGCCATCGGCCTCAAAAAAGGCAGCGGGCTGAAGATATTATGCCCTAAGTATGCATTGGCGACAATGGCTTCCGCATAGGCAGTCACCAGGGTAGTGAGTGGTGGGTGCATCCTTTTCACCAAGGCTAACGTGAGCTTGTCTAGCACCGCGTAATAGACCGGGAGAGCCACCACATCATTATGGAGGTACAGGTCTTGAAGCCTTGTGTAGGCCCGATGGAAGCGGTTGTTGAAGGATTCAATAGGTTTGTTGACTTCCCTCCTGACAGACATGAACTGTTGGTAAAGCTCCGAAGGGCTGATGGGGATCTTGTATTTCTGCAGGAAGGCATTCTTTATCAGATTTCATGAGGTAATGGATCCCCTCGGCAGATTAATGTACCAATAGAAGGCTTCTTCCCCCAACGAATGCAAAAAAAGGCGACATGCAACATCCTCATGGTCAACTTGCTTTTCGATGATCATTGTCTTGAATATTTTGATATGCTCCTCAGCTATTCTTTGTAAATCACGTAGATGAAACTTCGAACGAAAGCCCTCCGAATTCTTAGGCATATCATTGTAGGCAGCGAAGTGTATCGATGAAGGGTTATGTGCTAATCAAGCCATGGAGGGTGGTGGAGGTGGTGCTTGCTATTGGAAAATGGGAATTTGGGGTTGTATCTGCAATACAACAACAATCTGGGAGTGCACTTGGTCTTTGACTGACTAGACTATGCCTTGGGCTGGAAGGGCTAGGAGAGGAACAATCCCTTGGCTGCCAGAGATAGGAGGTGCAAATGCGGTTTGAGATGGTTGGTTGGAAGACAAAGGCCAGCCAAATGAAGATGAGGGTGGAATGGAGGTAGACAAAATGGAGGAGGAAGAGGCAACACTACTTTCTTTAGCTCACTTTTCCCTCGTTGGAGGCTGTAATTCTTCAAATTCCCCCTTGTTTGGTGTTGACCATAGAACTCTTTGAAATATTTCTGGGGAGAATGATCTGATTCGATCCAGCTTCACTTTTAACCCCTAACTAGGTATTTCCACTATAAGCCCTCCTTCTAGTGCCAGTTCTATTGATGGCATTAGGAGGAGGAGGGCATAAAATGAATCACTTCCAACCTTCAACTTTTTATTCTCAATATGTAAGCCCTCCTTTTAATGCCAATTTAGTTGATGGTGTTTTATGCACTTTTCAACACAGGAAGTGCGTAGATGCACTACCTCTCTTGAAAGACAATATTCCACAATCGGATTGTAGAACACTATCCCAAGATCTCTAATGTTAGGTCTTGACAGTGCTTGGGATACCTCAGTTGTTTGATGTGATTTGCTGGAATCACAAGGCAGTCTTACGTAGGAAATACAAAGCATAGATACAAAGCATGGAAGTTGGATCTTGAAATGGAGTTCTTAGGATGGAAAACTGTTATGTGTTGGCTGTAGGTTCAAACAACAGTCTTGAACTCCATTTTGTTGTTGGATTTGGCTTTACAAGGTGCAATGAACCTTAGCATAAATCAGTTATTAAAAAAAGAAAAGAAGGCAAGGAAGAGGGAAAGTTCCTAAGTTTGCAACTAACTATAAATAGTGACAATGGAGCTCCTGCAATGGACAATTCCTCAAAACAATATCCCACTTAACCAAGGATTTCACAGTATCATGGAAATTGTGCTATTTTCTAAGGTCTACAAATATTTTATCCTTCATCCACCACATACATGCATGAATCAAAGATAAATATTTTAGAGCAACTTTGAAATTGAGTCCAGGCTAACTTTGCACAGCTATCTACCATCAGCAAATAGAAAAAAGTATGGACAAAGAAATCATCAACATGGTAGGAATTTCATAATCACCGAACAACATTTCTAAAATCTACCCAAAGAAAGAAGACAGCTAACTAAACAGCAGTAAAACCTAAATCAAACATCTAACATTGGAGACTGAATCAAGTAACATGAGAGAAACCAAGAAAGTACACCAAGTCAATGCCTTTTCCTTATAAATTTTTGTACCATGTCTTTACAACAACTCAACTCTCTCTTTGCAAATGAGAGGAGAGCCCTATTTATAGTTTCCCAAAATTCTAAAGAATGGCCAAGATTAATTCTTATTGTGTGGCCAAGATTCATTACAAAATAGGGTTTCACCTACCCACCAATACCTAGCAATTTAAAATTACATTTTGTCTCTTCCCTATTTCGTCTTCTTACTAATGGCACTGTAGCTCTTTTGTCATTTAGCAGATTATTATTTTTATTGCTATAGCTACTCTTCAGGAAGTTCTCTATTTTTGACAGAGCTGTCCTCTTGTCCCTTGGAAGCTGTGTACTCTATGTATTTGAGGATGACTGCCTGGAGCTTGTCTATATCAATGATTTCGCATCGCAGTGCCTAGTAGCTCCACTCCTTTGCATTATCTTCTAGCCTTTTCCAATCCTCATTATACTTTGAGCCTTCGTCTCTGAATAGCTCTGATTGGTCACGGGCAGCAAAACTTAGAAAGTCCACCATGGTTTCACTAGCCATCCAATCCTTCATCTTCTCCTGGAAGTAGGGTTTTATCATTTCTGGATCCATTTGCACCATGGGCATATCATAGTCCATCATTAGCTTGAGGTATTGAGCACATTCTGCCCATATTTCCTTGATCCATTCGATGTCTAGATCCACCTTGTTCAAGATTTGTTCCAACCTCTCCTTGTGGTTGTCAAAGTCCCATCTCCACACATCCATCAGCCAGTGATCTGCTTTCTTAAATGGAAGCTCCTTTTCCCACGTGGCTTCAGGAAATTGAAGGATAGCTTTGATCCTTAGGAAGGTGGAGTCATAGGTTGTGGGGAAATCGGTGCAGAGCTTTCTTGTGCTCTCCAAAGACTATATCAAGTCCAAGAACTTGTTGGCTGTTCGCACAGCCCGGCTAATTTCCATGTTTCTGACATATGAGACTCGTTAGAACCAGTCCTCGGTGGTCTTCTCCAAGTTCTTTTTTCTTTCCATTTTATCGATTTTCTCCTTGGAAAGCAGCTGAGGTGTGGCTATGGATGTAGTAGGGAGGTTGTCTACCGAAGACCATTGCTATATGTAATCTCTTAGGGCTGCAACCTGCACCTTGTGCTCATCCTTCGAGATTTTATCTTGTTTTATTAGGTGCACCACTGTAGCCACAGACTCCTCAAGGTGCTCGACCTTTTTCTCTCTAGTTGCGGTCCCCAAGTCAATGGTGGAGATATTATAACTTAACACAACTTGGGCAATTGTGGGTGTTGCAATCTGTGCCACCGAGACCCAGAAGCGTCCATTGTTACTTTGGATCAGACCTTGGGCTTCTTCTCATTCTTTGTCATGATTTGGGCTCGAGCCAAGATGGCCTCTAACCTCACCCTTGGATCCTTTAGCATAGGGGTTTTTCTTTCAAGTTGCTTCTCCAACCATTCAGGCACAGTAGATTTCCCCTTGGGTGAATTGTGGCCACCCTTGCCCTTCTCGGTCAATGCCAAGATTTCCACTTCCTTTTCTTTTGGGGATTCTCCTTTCCTTTTGGCGACATCCTCCTCCTCCTCATCGGAGTCATGAATAAAGTGGAGGAATTTAATAGGAAGTCCGGGGGATGGTTGTTGGATGGGACTTTCTTCTCTTGCTATTTCTTCTTCTTTCCTTTCCTCAATACCCTCAGCCTCGGGGCTTTTGACAATATGGGTTTCAGCCTCAGATAGATCTTTTTGCTGCTGCTACTCTGGTGGCTACCCTTCTTCATCATGTGGTGACCCTTCTATTTCTTCCCTAATGCCCTTAAACTATTATGCCATTTCTTCCTCAAGGTCATCATCAAAGGTCTGAATGATTACCATAGTGTCAGAGCTATCCTCTTCATCCCCGCTCTCAGAAGAGCCTGTCTCCTCCTCCTCATAAACCTTCCTATTGATGGTTTGGTGCTCGTACTCTAGGTGCTCATGATACTCATCAGCCTCCTCCTCGATAGACTTCAAGGTTTCCTGCTCTCATTCCTCCAACTCCTTTGAGATTATCATTGTGGCCTCCATAGTTGGTAGCCCTGTCGGTAGTTGTGAGGGTTGAGCAGTTGCAAGGACCTACGTAAGGGCCACTTGGAGAGTTGGATCCTTTAAGATCTGGGAGAGCTTAGGGGGAAGGTTTTGCATGTGCCTTGAAAGAGCCTCAGGCATAGTGGCAGTGGGAAGAGGCATTGTTATGGTTTCCAAAGGGAGTTATGTGATTGATGCAATGGCAGCAAAGGAAGGGGGAGTGGTCATGCTAGAAGAGGAGTCAATGACTATTACTGACTCGGCTAGAGGAAAAGGGGCAAGATGGACAGAAATGTCCACTACTGAGAGAGATGCGGCGACCACAGCTAGGGAGGTGGGTGGTGCAATAGGAGGGGCAAGGAAAGCCAAGGGAGGCTGCAATTCTTTTGCATATTCTGCTTCCCTCTCTTGGGTCGAAGGTTGTTCTGTAGTACTCACTGCCTGCTTGAGCCTTTTGGGAGAGGAGCCTCCCGTTTCTTTCTCTACATGGGCCTTGGGGTCTGGGGACTGCTCAGTCTTTGTTCCTTTCATTTTCTTGGACCTGGTGACCGGAAGCGACTTGGAGGTTGCGCCAATTAATGCGGTGGAAATAATACTCTCTGTGGCACTTGGCTCACTTTTGAGCCCTTCATAAATCAATATCACTCCCTGTTGGTTTAGATGAGCCACCTTCCCATCAATCCACTCTTTGGTATGAGTTAAGATTGGCTGGATTATGGTGTCTAGGTCATCAACCTTCTGTTCATCCCAGTCAATTGATGGTATTGGCAGGTTGGCAACCGCACGGTACCTCAGATGCATGATAGTGGACTCATCCTCCTCGACTTGGTCTGGTACTGGAAATGGTTGCATCCTTCTTAGGAACTACATAGTCATTCACATATAGTGCCTTGCGTGCACTTCTTTGTCATCTTGGCAGTTGGCCCAGAAATCTTCAATGTGATGGAGATGGGCATATGCCAACCCCAGTGCTTTCTTGACATGGCTATGCAGGTCCATCCGTGGGTGAGCAGTGTGTAGATAGAAATGGTACTCTTTTAGCTCCTTCTCAGAGTTACTAGCACACTGGTAGGTTTTTAGTCGATACACGCCCTAGCCAAGGGTCATGGGATAGGAGATCCCTGCTATGTGTTTGCTACTAAAGATTGCTTGTAAATGCTGGAGTTGCTGAGAAAGCTCTAGGAGGATGATTCGATCATTGGGATATCGAGGCAATCTATTCGGCTTTTTAGTGAAGCCCTGTGCATGGATATACGTAAACTTCAGGTACTGGATATAGAGAAAGGTGTATTGCTTCAAAAGTGCCCTAGCATTATGGGAGACCCTACTCTCGAAGTCTCCAACAATTAATCTGATGACGTGGCCAGTGAAGGCATCATTTACTATACAGTAATCTCTTTTGAAGTTTTGGTACTAGAGCTGTGGATATCTGTCATAGGCTTTGAGTGTTCATTTATGCTCCTGATCGGGTGCCACAAACAACCTGTTGTACTGTCTTCGATCTGCTAAGGAATAGATGAGATAGGATGTCATATAAAACTTGGAGATTTTCTTTATGTTGACAAATTGCTCATGGAAGCAGTTGCTTATGATTCCTCCCCAATAGAATGAAACCTTTGTTGTGACATCCTCGTTTCCATGCAAGATCTACTCAATGAAATATACCATCCATTCCTAGAAGTACGCATCCATAGGAAGACCCATAACCCTTCTCAACATGGTTACCAGGTCAAGGTAATCCTCATGGAAATTGCTATGAAAGAGCTCCTGAGGAACTTTCGCAGCACTGCCCCATGTTTCCTTAAGCCAATGTAGATTTATTGACTTCTTGAACCCCGTCGGATTATCATCCCACACTGCTTGGCACTCTTCTAAGGTGGGGACCTCCATCTATTGGAATGTGGGGATATGGAAGGTCTTTGTGATCCCTTCAGGTGACATGTCAGCAAGAATGTTTCCCTCTTTATCAACAATTGTTCTTGTATCGGCCTAATATGCATCTCAGCAAGCCATGACTAATTCGGGTGCCATGAGGGATGGAGGGAAACTGGCAGCCTTAGCTATTCCACTTTACCTTATCAATCTAGCATTCTTTGTTGTCGGGTTGACCCTGACCCTTTGCGTGAATTCATCGATATCCACCTGGCCAATGTTGGTGTCTATGATCTCCTTCCAGTCTGTAGTGACTTTTGAGTGGAGAGGCTTGCCCTAGAATTGGTACTTTATCTAATTTTTGTCTTCCTTTCCTTGAGGGGTCCTTCTTGACTTCTTACCCTTGTCCTTTTTGGTGGCTACCCTTGAAGTTCCTGCACCTGATTCCATATATTCTGCAAGCAAGGGTGAAGTTAGCACAATAGATCATCAAAAGTATTCATGTTAGTTCATATCATGAAAAAAATATTTATTTCAAATAATCAATCAAGCATATCATGAACTTAAATCTTTAGGTGTTATTGATCTTTTAATTAAGGGCGCTTAGGTAATTCAGGCCCGGAGGGCTGAACTTCCCCTGCAGGATTGCTGTTTGGAAGGGAAAACATAGTGGAAGGCTCCTGGACACCCCCTTCGGTCAAATTTTAGCATTTCAAGTGGTTGGCAATGAAGAAGACCAAAATTCAACATGTGGGTCAAAGTTAGATTCCACATTTGGGCCCATTTGGATTGGTTTAAGGGAGTTCAAAAGTCTCAGGCCAGAAAGCTATTAGGAGATAGTATTTTGGGATGGCAGAATCATCAGAGAAATCGAGAGACAGAACTCTGGGGTTTAGGGCCTGGAGGGCCAAAGGGCGGTAGACAATATGTTATTTCATTTTCAAAGGTTCAGGCCGGCGACACCAAGATGGCGTTCGAACTTCGCCGTTTGGGACGGAAAACATCAGACGGAAGTCCGGTAGTAAGAGCTCGGTGGAAAGATTTCATTTTGAGTTCAATGGCGGTCGGCAGGACGGAGTCCAGAGGTCAGGACGAGGGGAGGGATTTTCTGTTGGCAACGACGGTCAAGGACAGGAGTCCTGGGATATGGGGCCCAGAGAGAAAAGATGGTGTTCAGAGTTTCAGTGAGATCCTATGGCGAATGGCAGTCTAGGGTCTGGTTGTTAGATGGATGTCTGGACAGCGAGGAGCAAGACCGGGGCCAGGAGAGGCGTTTGCTATTGAAATTTATTTATGCCTCGATAGTGGAACCCAGAGGCCAGAGGGATGGAGAGACATCGTCGTGAGGATGGTAGATAAAGAGGCATAGAGATCCGGCACCCAGAGTCTGGAGTCGATAAGGACGCGATGAGTTAAATTGCTAGAGGTCAACAATGGACATGAAGGTGGAGCCCGCAAATCAAGACGCTAGGTGAGATTTACCATGAGGAAGATGCAAAACACCTAGGGAACCCCAGAGGCAGAACCTCGAGGTCCCATGCCAGAGAGACCTAGAGGACATATGTTCAGTTTTGAAGTCATCACGGTGAGGAGAAGGTCAAGATCCAGCAGCCGGGAGACAGGGAGATTTTGCAGTTTCAAACGGCAGTAGCAAGAGTGACTTCCAGATGGGGAAGTCCAATGGCTCAGGCTCAGTGGCAGAGATTGTTGTCGCCAGGTGTTCAAGGTTTTGAATTAGGACAACCAGGACAAACCCCAGGCCCAAAGGAGACAATCTCCCTATGCAAAGAATAGCCACAGCGAGGAAAAGTCTCAGATTGGTGAGGAGGGCATTATAGAAGGTTTCTCAATTTTCTAACATGTGGGTTTTGTGTGCAATTTTATGTTTTACTATCTTATGCCCTCTTAATGATTGTTCATTCATTTAAATCCCTCGAAATCACAAAACAAAGCTTGGGAAGGGAGAACAGATTGCCTACCTCAAACACGCTATGCAGGGAGACGTGGGATCCACCTACGGTCAACGAAATGATGTTGAGGGTGACGATCATGATGTTTTCAAAGATGGTGGGCTCCAAATAGTGCAATACTATGAGATGAAAATGATAGGTCAGAGTGGGTATTTTATACCCCTAACCACCATTAATACTCGCATTTAATGTAGGTACAGTAGATAAAAAGTTGGTGGATTCAAAAATATTGGTGACAACAGCGGGAAAGCTAGGACTCGACGGCTGAGGAGGCACAAGATGGTGGCCACTTGAAGTTTTCACTCGATCAAATGGCTGCGGTAGGAAGCGGTTTCAGGCCCTGAGGGTGTGACGGCACAAGGGATCCGCTGTCATGGATGGCAGAACCATCACGGAATTCTGGACTTGGAATTTTGGATGGGCGGGCCTAGAATGCTAGACAGCAGTCAGGGACCTTCACAAATTTTGGTCAGCGGAAATGTTGATGGGACCTAGGGGCGGGACGCCTCAGGAAGTTCACCGTCGTGGACAGTTGAACACAGACGGAACCCCGAAAGTGGAACTCCGGGGTCCGGGGCTTGGAGTGCGAGATGCCGCCCAAAAAATTTCAACAAGTGTTTAGCATATGGTGGATAGGGATTCAGACCTCGAGGTTTAGGAGGACGCGGAGTGGACACCACTAGGAAATCCAGTTCTAGCAGGGAAACCCAGAGACGGAATCTCGAATGGCCGGGCCCAACAGGGCCCGGAGCCGTTGGCAGGGCCAGATTGCCAAAGTGACTTCGCGAGGCACCAGAACATAGCAAAACAAAAATGAGGAAGGCATGTTAAATTTATGGTGGGTCCTTAAAGCAACATTGACCATCCGAGACATCAAAAGGGGAGGCACACAAAATGAGGTGGTGACAAAAATGACCCAACAAGGTGAAAGAAAAGAGGGTCCCCATTCCGAACGGGGTGTGTGTGCTATCGGCACAACAGATTCCCCTTAAAAAACGTAATTTCTGAGAGTCTTCATTAAGAGTATGGTTTGAATTCTTTTTTAGGGAAAAAAAGAATCTTGAGATATAATCTTCCAAACTTTCATCCTCCTTCTAATGAATTTTGAATATGTCATCACCTTTACTAGCACTCTTGCAATATTCCTTATAATTCTCAAGGAATTTTTTTTGCATGGCTGCCCAACTATCAACAACACCTCTTCCCAGACTCATGAACCATCTAAGAGCTCCCTCCTTCAAGGTGGAAGGAAACAACTTCAGTTTGTGAGCATTTGAAGTGTAGTCATAACTACGACAAAGGATATCAAACTCAAACAAGAAAGTTTATGGGTCCTCTATAACTAGGCCGAAGAACTTGGGAAGTAAGGAAGAAGGAATATTCTTGAGGTTATCAGTGTCTTGCTGAGGAACAATGGGAAACTCGAAAGCAGGAGGTGGATTAGGTGGGTTATTTGCCATATTTGAGTGCTAGAATATCAGAGCAAATGGATTTTCCTCAGGTTCTTCATCAGTTGGGCCAAATGGCAGTTCAACAAACAGGTTTTTAGGGAGAAACCTTCCCAGTGCGTCTCTTCTTCTTCTATGCATGCAATACAATGAATGGTGATTTGAAAGATTTTGAAAATTTTTGACTAACAAACTAAACTAATGCTAAAAATGACTTCTGACAAATTCTTAGCTTGACACCATCCTCGGCAATGGCGATAAAAATGGTCGCACCCAAAAAAGGATATGAAAATCACAGTAAAACCTTTCTTGGGAATTGGACATTTGAGCAGGTGACTAATATCTCTTTATGGATGTTCATTTACTTGTCAAACTAGGGAACGTATACTTTGAATGGCGCGGCATAATATATGCACTAAGAACTAGTTTCAGTCACAACTTAACAGAAGTAAATACTCAAAAAGAATTCTATCTATGCTACAGGAAGGTAATACAAATTTCTTTCAACTCAACCATGATTTAATCAAAATAGAGATCATAACATCTATGACTGAGACACAAACTATGAACTGGCCTTATGCTGCAGGAACATGCACAAGGATGGATTCCCGATGCTGCAGGAGCAATACAAGACTAAGTTTGTATGAAAACTTCAAAGATGAAAGCTAATTGATAATCAATAGAAAAGAACAGCTAACTAACTAGCTATAGATACTTACTAAGTGGGACCCCTTAGCAAGCATCTACTGATTATGCAAGTGCTGAACTCAAAACTTCATCAAGCTTTATTCATAAAAACATAATGGTATACATTGCTTTGTTGATATGAAAACTAACAACAAACTTTGTCTCTTGTCATACAGATTCTGCTTTTCATTATTATCATACTGACTCTTACATGATATCTGCTATCTCTCTATTACTATGCTTCTATCTTACTTCTAACAATCATCTCCTTCTTCACTCGCGCAGGAGGAGTACCTTATTTAAAATCAGGAGAACAAATAACTAACTAACCCTATCAATGAAAGATGTGGAAGTAAAGTGTATCCCAAAATCAAGGAACAAACTTCATAAATGAATTTATCTGTTCAACTCGATCCATAGAGAATCTAGCGCTCCACTCTTTCTAGATTTACTATCATTAAAAATCCTTCCCAATGGTTTCAGTCAAAGAGTCTTCACCAGAGCTTCCTCAAAGTCGTGTAGGAAATAGACTTTATTGCAAGGCTGAGATCGGCTGCGCTTGACTCGATCATACTTTTTTTAACAACTTGCAAAACACAAGGTAATAGATGCAAAAGAAAAGGCGCATGGCACATACACAATATCCATTCATTAATCACATATTTAAATCTATTTCATCATTCAAAAACTATATGTGATATACCAATCATTTAGGGAGTCAATGGGGTAATAAATGTAGACAAGACAACACAATAGGTTGCAGGAATATGAAAATATTTTGCTATAGAATATCCCAATAAAAGGTTTCAAAAGAGTTTAAACAACCACAAATAACAAAAGTAAAGGTATTAAAAGTTCATCATAATATCCAAACTATGAGCACATTTTGAGCTCATCAATTAGGGTTGGGGTTAAGGTTCAATTAGGATAAGAATTAGTGTTAGGGTTAGGATTAGAGTTCAACTGTAGTTCAAATTTAGGGTTATGCTACACTTAGGAGTACTATTCAATAAATGTTCAATTAGGGTTAATACTTAATTAAGGTTAGTTTTAAAGTTCAATTAGGGTTTGGGTTAGGGTTGGGATTATGAATCAAGTAGGTTTGGGTTAGGGTTTGATTAGAGTTAGGTTTAGGGTTTAGTTAGAGTTAGGGTTAGGGTTAGGGGTAGAATTCAATTATGCTTAGTGGTCAATTACAATTAGATTTAGTGTTCAATTAGGGTAAGGATTTGAGTCCAAATAGGGTTAGGGTTTAACTAGGGTTAGATTAGAATAGAATAAAGCTTTTTTTTTAATTATGATATCTAGAATTTAGTATAATTTTAGAAAATGAAATGATTTGGACACAAAGAAAAAAAATAGAAAAGTTGATTTTATATAGATCTTATTTCTTAATTTATTCTAAAATTCTAATTAGTAAATGTTTAATTAATATAAAATGAATATTTAATTTAATTTAATTTAATTGTATTAGATAATTAGTAAAACTAAATAGACAATAAATATTCTATGGATTTTAAAAATTAGAATTTAGTTTAATTTTATTTGTAATGTCAAATATTAAAATTTTAGATTGAAATAGTTAATTGATGTTAAAATATTTATAATTAATGATCAATTTATAAAATAATATTAATAAATTAATAAATATAACCTATGACATAATGTATTAAAGACACATCAAAGTATTTATCATTCCTTCGAATTCACCAGATGAGACACGTGGCACTTACCCATGATATCACAATCAATAAAGAACTTGCAACTTTTGATCATGCAATGGCAAGAAACCGTGGATCTCAACCATCAGTAATCCTGTTCGTTCAACATAGTTGCCATCCTTGTAATTAACCATCGAGCACCTTTCTACTAGGATTATAACATCTTCGTTGATTTAAAACATGTGCATCTTATAACTACTTTAGTAACATGCGACATAATGTATTAAAGACCCATCAAAGTATTTATCATTCCTTCGGCTTCATCGGATGAGACACATGGCACTCCCTCATGATATTGCAATCAACTAGTGGGGTCATCGCGGGATGGTGGGGAATGATTGAGATCACAAGACGATTGATCTACGATCATGCAAACTTGTCCCTCTACAAAATAAAAAAAATATTAGGGGAGAGGGCCCAGTACACATGGACACATGGCGCTCACCCGTGATATCGTGATCAACTAGTGGGGTCATCACGGGATGGCGGGGAATGACTAAGATCACACGATGATTGACCTACGACCATGTGAACTTGTCCCTCTGCGAAATAAAAACATTTATTATGGGAGAGAGTGTATGCAGGGTGTAGGGGAGAGGGCACAATCAATCACGATGATAATACCTAGTCTTACCACATATTTATACTATATATTGTAAATAAATAGTCCAAATGTAAATAAAGAAAGATATTTATACAATCTAAGAAAATAAGTTAAAATGTATTTAATAAAAAATTATATATCAATTTGTTTTTCTTTTTTAGATGAATTAAGAGTATGATTTAAAACATTTTAATTCAAATAACATAAATGATAAATTGAAGTAGGAAAACTTGAATATTATTTTAAAATTTTGAGGTTTCATATTTATATGTGTGAGATTGATCTAATATTTAGAAAATGAATGTTAAAATATCATGAAAAAAATAGGCATAGAATGAATGTAGAAGTAAAATTATATTTTCATATATTCATAAAATAAGATCTAATAAACAAAAAATATATTCAATTAAAAATAAAGGAAAAATATTTCAACCCAAATTTAGATAAGAGAGATAATTAGATTATATGATAACTTTAAGGCTAGGGTTAGGGTTCGATTAGGATTAGTGTTCGCTTAGGTTTATGATTAGAGTTATGAATCTACAATTAGGGTTCAATTAGGGTTATGATTAGAGTTATGAATCAACAATTAGGGTTCAATTAATGTTCACTTAGGGTGTCTTTCTTGGGAGAAATTTATTGAATGGTAAGTGTATATTTTTTAAAATTAATATGTCAAGAATTAATTTTAGATAATAACTACATGTGATTTTTCATATGGTATTAAATTGTAGATTAAAATTGATAATAGATTTCCTTCCTTCTTTTGCATTCTAAGCGACCATATTAATATATGGCCTTAAAATCCTATTCATATTTTGAGCTTTTCTAAATTATACAACACGACATCCAACAAAAAAATTTGTTATGCATTTTTTCCAAGCACAAATCCTTAGAATTCTTAATGTGTTACTTAGGTTAATTCTTTATTGCAATAAATAGATACACACTAATATATATATTAATGGATTTGAGGGAAAATATTAAAATATTTATATATATAGAAAAATTTAAATGCAAGGGATTCAAGTACATACCTTAGCTTTTGTTAATGTTGATGAAGATACAAATCTTGATGAAGTGCCAAATTTGATGACATGATATAAAAAATTGGAATATATTTGCTCTATGTGGCACTTTGAAATTTTGTACAAAACTATAACTAACTCTATGTCAAATTTGTGACTTTGGACCTATTTTGCATCAATAAATATGAGATTTGACACATGCCTCCTAATCCAACATACAATATGTACTTAAATTCTCAAAATACTTGAGATTGGTGGACCTTTGGGAAGGTCCAATGCTTCACCTTTGCATCTCTCCCTATAGATCGAGGTAGAGATGAATATAGAATGAGAGAGGAAAAGGAATAAAAATAGATAGAGATATAGAGAGAGATAGAGGGAGAAATAAATATATAGAGAGATAGGGAGATAGAGGGTGGATATATATAGATATATATATAGAGAGAGAGATGGAAAGATAGAGATATAAGGAGATATAGAGAGAGGGGAGAGAGAGAGAGAGATAAGTAGAGAAAGACAAATAGAGATGGAGAGGGAGATAGAAATAGGGGAAGATAGAGAGAGAGAAAGAGAGAGGGAGAGATAGAGAGAGGGAAGGAGAAAGGGAGAGATATGTAGAGGAGGGAGAGATAGAAGATGGGGAAGAGGGAGATATATGTAGAGAGGGGGAGAGAGGGAGAGCGAGAGGGGGAGGCTAATATAGAGAGATAGATAGAGATAGGAAAAGAGATAGGGAGATAGATGCATATGGAGATATACGTGCAGAAGTATATGGATGGAAAGAGATAGATAGATGAAAGATGGAGATTGAGTAGTATATGGATAGAAATAGATAGAGAGATGAGTGAGAAGGAGGTCGAGCGAGAAATAAAGATAAAGATATAGAGTAGAAGAGATGGAGTGAGTAAGATAGAGAGAGGGAGACATTTCTAGAGATAGGAAGTGAGATGGATGTGTAGAGAGAGGGAGACATTTCTATAGATGGATGGGGAGGGAGGAATATAGAGGTAGAGATGAATATAGAGTGAGAGAGGAAGAGTGAGACAAATTGATAGAGGTAGAGTTGAATATAGAATGAGAGAGGAAGAGGGAGAAAAATTGATAGAGATATAGAGAGAGAGATAAGTAGAGAAAGACAAATAGAAATGGAGAGGGACATAGAAATAAGGGGAGAGAGAGAGGGGGGGAGAGATAAATGGGAAGAGAAAGATAGATATAGAGATATATGGGAAGATAAAGGGACAAAGAGGTTGACATATGAAGATAGATAGGGGTATAGGAAGAGAGCTCATATGGGAAGAGATAGAGAGGAGGGAGAAAGGGAGAGAGATAGGTAGAGGAGGGAGAGAGAATATGGGGAAGAGAGAGACATAAAGTTAAGATGTGTTAATATTTTAGAATCCAAGTGTTTATTCTAAAATTCTTGTAAACATTGTTAAATTTTTAGTTATGTTCAAGTATAATTGTTAGATCAAAAAATGACCTTTCAATTGGCACAAAATTATAGGTGACAAAGTTTTTGACCATATTGATGAGCATATATCCAATATTTCAATACAATTTTATATCCTACCTATAGCAATCTATATTTATTCACATATTCTACCCAAACTCAATCTCTCCAAGTGAGGTGTACGCAAGCATATATGCAATATGTGATGTTTCTGCTAGATGATACTTACAATGATCTCCACCAAGCATGCTTGTAAAATCAAGGCAATGATGTAAAATATTTTCTTCCATGACGATATTTTTAGCTACATTCTTCCTTAATAACATCTTTAGCTACTTTAAATTATAATTTATAATAATCATCAAAGGTTGGGATATGATATAGGAAGAGATCCTGATTTTCTTCTCTTTTTTGTCTTCATTTTCCTCCATGAGCATGTTTTCCAAAGAGGAAACCAAGGAAGCCTTGATGGTGTTAGGATTATCATAATTTTATCCATAACCATCTTCGATCTTCATATTATGTTTCTTTGCCTTCTAATTTTGCATGTTAAATGAAAAAACTTGGTTTTAGACCTTATTTAAGTCATTTAATCTTGATTTTTTCTACAATAGATTTATTTAAAACTATAGACACCATCCAATTGAATTATGAGATTCCTCTCTTCTTCTATTAGAATGTAAGAAAAATCATTTGAGACTCAATCTTTTTGGATCTTATCCATTCTACTTTCAAGGAGATCCTTTCTTTGAAAAGATTTCTAAAGACTTGGATATTCCACTCTTTTAGTCTGATTTTTATGAATTTTAACTTTCTATTGAATATGCACATCTTAGTGCAATGATCAACTGTTTGGGTGAGCCAAGAGTCAGTGACAACCATTTCAAAGTTTGAGTTTTCCATCTACACTTTTTCAAACTTGAAAGACACTCTTCTAGGGAATTTTTCCTTGTCTATGAGTCTGTACTCTGAACCAGCTTCAAATAGGGTTAAAATTAGGGTTCAAATAACTTTATGGTTGGGGTTAAGCTTCAATTTGGGTTAAGGTTCAATTGATTAAAAATAAGCATCTTTAGAAGAAGGATATCTCTCAATGTACTTTACATATATTTTAAAAATATAGGTATGCTAGTGATAATACCCAGTCTTACCACATATTTATAGTATATATTGTAAATAAATAGTCCAAATGTAAATAAATAAAAAACCAAATGTTGATAAAAAATGGACCCATACTTGAACACATGAGAACCTCTAAATGTTATTTGAAAAAAAAAAATACATTCATGAAGAAGTGAAATAAGTATTTTTTTGTTTCAAATAAAATATCACAACTCTCCACTATAAGTATATCATTTAAAAAATAAAATGCTCATTTAATAAAATAAGACACTCATTGAAACAAGTATTGTTATCATAGTGAAAAAATATTGTTATGTGTACAACAATTGGGGTAGCAATGTACAAGCATTGGATAATTTTATATTAATAGTTTGTCCTATCAAAAATATAAAAGGTGAGCACAATAAATAACATGTATTTTACCATTAAATGTGAAGGATTTTCAAAAAAATTAGTGTTCAACTATTGGTCCATTTTTGTTCAATATAAGTTGTATTTTAAATCATTATGTGTTGTTTTTATAACAACAAATAGATATTTTGTGTTCAACTATTAGTCCATATGTGTTGAATATAAAAGGTAGAGATATCAAAGATTTATGGTTATCAATAAGTATTTTCTCTCTCTCTCACTCACTCACTCCCTCTATCTCTCTTCCCTCTACCCTAAACCCTAAACCCTAAAACCTAAACCCTTAAACCCTCTACCCTCTACCCTTTACCCTCCCTTCCTTTATCTCTCTCTCTCAATTCTCTCCCTCCTGGAACCACTCCCTCTCTGAGGTCTCTCTCTCACTCACTCACTCACTCACTCACTCTATCTCAAGTCTCTCCTTCCTACCCCTTCTCCCTCTCTTATGTCTTTCTCTCACTCACTCACTCCCTCTATCTCTCTCCCCTTAACCCTAAACCCTAAATCCTTAACCATTAATACTTAAACCCTCTACCCTCTACCCTTAACCCTCCCTTCCTTTATCTCTCTCCCACTCCCTCCCTCTCTCTCTCTCTCTCAATTCTCTCCCTCCTACCCCTCATCCCTAAATCCTCAACCATATACCATTAAACCCTAAATTGTTAAACCTTCTATCCTCTATCATCTACCCTCAACACTCTTCCCCTCTCCCTTCCCCTTCCTAATTAATCTCTCTCTCTCTACCTCTCTCTACCACTCCCTCTTTGAGGTCTCTCTCTCACTCACTCACTCACTCTATCTCAAGTCTCTCCCTCCTACCCCTTATCCCTCTCTAAGGTCTTTCTCTCACTCACTCACTCTCTCTATCTCTCTCCCCTTCACCCTTAACCCTAAAACCTTAAACCATCTACCCTATACCCTTAACTCTCCCTCCCTCTATCTGTCTCCCACTACCTCCCTCTCTCTCTCTCAAGTATCTTCAATATCCCACCCATTCTCCCTCTCTTAGTTCTCTCTCTCACTCACTCACTCCCTCTATCTCTCTCCCCTTAACCCTAAACCATAAACCCTAAGCCCTTAACCCTTAAACCCTCTACCCTTAACCCTTAAACCCTCTACCCTCTACCCTTAACCCTCCCTTCCTTTATCTCTCTCCCACTCCCTCCCTCTCTCTCTCTCAAGTCTCTCCCTCTTACCTCCTACCTCCTCAACCATAAAACCTTAAACCTTCTATCCTCTACCCTCAACACTCTTCCCCTCCTCCTTCCCTCCTAGTTATCTCTCTCTCTCTACCTCTCCCTTCTTCCCCTCTTCCTTCCCCCTCCTAATTCTTTCTCTATATCTCTCTCTCTCTCTCTCTCTCTCTCTCTCTCTCTCTCTCTCTCTCTCTCTCTCTCTCTCTCTCTCCCACCCTCCACATCCTAATTACTCTTGGGTATATGTGTACAAAAATTGGATAACCGATTTAGATTGAATATCTGATTTATAGCACCAAAATATTACATTTTAAAATATTTTTAAAATTAGATATTAGACACATATTGGATATCCAATTTGTAGTACTTTGGCTTGGGCATTACTATGGAGCAATGTACTAACAACCAACCCAAAAAAAAAGTCAACATGTGATTTTCATATTTTTTGGTGAGTTTAAAACACTACTTTTTTCATGTTGCCACTTTTTGGCCCATCATGATCCTACACATACCTAGGTCTAAATCAAGTAGTTATTATTGCCAAGGTGGACCACTCCTTTCTTCGAAGGCAATACACTTATGATTGGGTCAAGTGTTCTTTTCTTTAGAAAATTCCTATTGCCTTTTTGATAGGTTAATTATCATTTGATTAGATGGATTATGAAGCACTTATTTCAAACAAATATCTTTATGAAATAAGTATATTGGCATGAAATTAAATATGATTTGTATTCCAATGTAAAAACTACAAATAATGGAAACAATTCTTTCAACACATAAACTATTATGTAGTAGTCAATTAAAATGAAAAAGCTTACTCTATATTAGTTAGGATACACAACTAAGAAAATGATCTAAAGTTACTTATTTATCCTAGTGGAACTAAGTATATAGTATACAAAGAAAACCAACAAACCCACAACTACCCCTATTTTGAAGGAGTTTACTTTTCTCCCCTTCTTGATCTCACTAATATTGTCTAATTATTTTAAAGAGATGAAGGGTCATAATGCAACTTTATTCAACCTAGTAAATAGCTTGGTTAATGAAAATTGACAAAAGCAAAAAAACAATTGCTACATTTGGCATTTCATGTTGAATGAAGACTGGTGACAATAATCTACTTATAGTTTAATAAAACACTATTTTTATAAGAAGGATTGACATTAGAAAGATAATTGTTCCTTATAGTTTAATAAAACACTATTATAGTTTTACCAACATATACTATTGTATGCTTGCATGGCTTCTTAGTTAATATGTGGGGAGATAGAGATAGATGGGGAGAGAAAGAGAGAGAGATAGAGATATATGGGAAGAGAAAGAGAGATGGAGATATATGGGAAGAGAAAGGAAGAGAGGTGGAGATAGAGAGTCAATGGATAGGGGGGATAGGGAGGAGAGATAGTGAGAGATAGAGAGGGGGAGGGACAAAAAGGGATATAGATAGAAGGAGATAGAGGAGAGGAGTAAGAGGGAGATAAAAAGAGAAATAGAGATATAGATATAGAGTAGGAGAGATGGAGGGAGAGATGGAGTGAATGAGAGAGAAAGGGGGGAGAGGGAGATATAGCTCAATAGATAGAGGGGGGAAGAGGCGGGAGTGACATAGATAGTGGGAGATATAGAGAGATAGAGAGCGACAGGGAGAGATATATCAATCACCCTCCCTATATCTCTATCTATTCATCCTTATCTCTTTATCTCTCTACCCCTCTCTATCTCTTTGTCTCCCTTTCTATTTGTATGTTTGTCATTATCTCCCTCTCTCTCTATATTTTCTTCACTATATTTATCTTTGTCTCCTTAAGTGTGCAATAGGTACATTGAAGAGGTCTTAAAGGAGAATTATCATATCTTTAATCAAATGGCATGCTACCTTGAGCATAACTCCCCAAGGACACATGCCATCCTTGGATTGTTGACATGAAAAACCAATAAAAATTTAGTTTCTCTCTCTCATATTAACATATATTACTATTATATTAATTATATTTTGTATTATATAAAAATATACTTATTATTAATTATTAATTATAATAATTTTATACATATTTAATAATTTTGTTAAAGAATATAATATATAATTATAATAAGTTGAATAATTATATTATTTATTATGTAAAATATAGCTAATATATACTTAACTATATTGTAGAATATTAAAACCTAGCTAAATGGTGCCAAAATTCTAAACTTAATTAACATACTATAAAACCTAACGAAACCAGGTTGTAGCTCGTCAAATTGGAGAAGTGAAAGGTCAATGCCAGCACCGAGGAAGAGTTTGGAGTAGTGAAAACAAAGGTCAATGCCAGTGTCGAGGAAGAGTTTGGAGTAGTGAAAACAAGGTCAATGCTAGTGCCGAGGAAGAGTTTGGAGTTAAAAAAAGGTCAATACCAGCGCCAATGAAGAGTTTGGAGGAGTGAAAACAAGATCAATATCAGCGTCGAGGAAGAGATTGGAGGAGTGAAAACAAGGTCAATACCAGCGCCGAGGAAGAGTTTGGAGTTGAAACAAGGTCAATATAGTGCCGACAAAGAGTTTGGAGGAGTGAAAACAAGGTCAATATTAGGGCCGAGGAAGAGTTTGGAGGAGTGAAAACAAGGTCAATACTAGCACCGAGGATGAGGTTGAGGGAACTTAGGTAAAATCGATGACCAAGGGGCAATGAGTATTGTAAGTTTGGCACCCCCATTCTCTTTAACCTTCAATTTTCATGCCTAGTTTCCAAAGATCTTCTTGTACATTGGCACCCCCATTCTCGTAAAATGGTATAAGATAAGACAGAAAAAATAAAATAGCTTATTCTTTCACATTTTTAACCACCAGCCTCAAGTCTTGGGAAACCTCCCATAATCTACCCACAACTTGGTTGAGGTCTAGGATTTCATCACACATAGCCTTCATCGCATGAGTCTGAAGCAATTGTAGACTTAGCCCAAGTATATGCTAGGCTAAGGTAGATCTAATGAATGGAAATAGAGGCATACAATTCTTCTTTAATACCTCCACCACAAACATATGCAAGGTGTTGGTTGTTTTTATGGTAAGTAGGTTGATCTTCTAATCTACCTATGGAATTGCCAATTCCAATAAAGAGCAGCTCTTAGGACTTGTACCAACTGACGAGGATTTGAAAGACCTCCTACACTTTTGGCTCTACAAGACCTGGGAGGGTGATCCCTTAATGCATTTACAACCTCTACACCATCATCATAAACAACATTAACAAAAAAAGATAATCTTATTTAATAGCTCAACATAATATGATAATACCAAATAGAATTGGATGATTATCAATAATATCAACTATTTGGAGCATGAGATAACTACAACAACATTTCATAGTATATGATAGTCATTGATTTACAATTTATAGAAAGTTGTAGGTAAAGTCTTGCAAAAAAGTACTAAACCATACAAATAAGTACAACTTAGATCAGTTCCATATATCCATTGGAGGAGTCAAATTTATAAGCATCTAAGGGTTTATGATAGATTTAACACATAACATATAAGATCCTTGATAACATTGCTTTATAATCTCATAAATATGTATTCTAACCCAATACTACTTATTAAATCCTTATATAGAACATATCCACCTACAATCCCATTCAAGCATTTTAATTAATTCCTTGAATTAAACCTAAAACAAGAATCATACACACCACAACAGTGAGATGAATGAAACAACCCTTGATCATTTTATTCAAAATCAGATATGCTTGTACAATGGAGAGACATGAGTTCAAATTAATCATATCAATTCAAATGCCAATACTGTCATAAAACATCAAATCCCTATGAATTCAAAACCTACTATAGAATGACTCAAAACCTAAATTGCATTTTCCCTAAAACCATCAGACTTTACAATTTTCTCTGCAACTTCATCTAGACTCAACCAAAAATATCTAACTTGCTAACCCGTACTTTTGGCCTTAATCCTTCTTATAGAAAAAGAAGGAGAAAACAAGCATTGGGCCAAAAATCACTCGTCATTAGCCAATTGGACCGCCTTGTGATATTCCAAAAATTTCTTACAACAACAATCTCCCCAGAGAATCTTCTTGTTCATCGTGCCCGCTGAGAATGGTTGATGCAGTAACAAGAAAATTCAAGAATTTCATGCCTAGACTATCACCAAAAAACAAAACTAGAATTTTTTGTAACTACAATAGTTAATTTTTCAACCATTAGCAGCCTACTCCTTTTCACTTTTCCTTAATTAAATATACATTTACCTATTTCTGGTACTCTTCATCCATTGGCCAATCAAAATTGATCACCTCATTCACCTTGACACTATAAGGTTTTTACTTAACTACCACCTGATTCGCTTCTCTTTCAAAAGACTTCAAGAATGAGCTAGTGCTAATGATTTTGTCCATATAGCTCACCAACAAATCATAATCTAAGTTACCCTATTTTTGAGGGTTTTGTAGTCGAAACATGATATAAAGGGGCTCTTACACCTTTTGTGATTAATGTAGCTTGTGTAAGAGGCCCCATGGATACTATTGTAATTGTAGGATGCACGAATAGGGTGTAGGATGAGAAATAAAATAGGTATAGCTGCTAGGTATGTGCAGGATCATGATGGGCCAAAAAGTGGCAATATGATGGGCATTTGTAGGGAATGTGGCTTACAACTTTTTTTTAACCCAAAATTGATGAAATGACAAGAGTTTTAAAGGAGATTCTCATATTTCCACCAATATAAATTATGCTTTACTTTGAATTTAATAAATAATTATTATTCATTTTCTATTTGAATTATTACTAAAGTCCTGATTGATAGGCTGATTGAAAAACATCTATAGCTTTCAAACAGTATCACATTTTTGGAATCCAAAACATGCATCACATTATATGCTTTCCATACTATAGGCTTAAAAAAAGAAAAAATGAATTTCATGAAGTTATGACTAAGTTAAGGTGGTCAGACATACGAGTTTTTTATATTTTTTAAAATTTGTAATAAAAAATTCATAATTAATTATTTACTTGGAAAAAAGTTACAAAAAAATATGCATCACATCTAGACATGAGTCCTCTACTTATGTCTAAAATCTTATAAAGAAATATTATCATTTTATTATGGTTAGGGTGGTCAGACAGACACCTACTTCTTATTTTTCCCGAAATTTAAGTACTACTACATTGAAATTTCAAATTTTCACCAAATATTTTTTTTTTTTTTAAAATAAACCTAGTAGTTTAGAAACTACATTCAATTTTCTACATATTCTATTCTTACATATTTTTGAAATAATAAAGATAACTTATTCAAATTTTTATTTCAAGTTTCCTAACTTTGATTTTTTTGAATTTTTTGCCACTTAAGGGCCTGTTTTTCCATAATGATCCTGCACATACCCTATTGTCCTCAATAGTTTTGTGAAAAAAGCATGTGAAATGAGAGGTTCAAGCCTAGGTTTCAACAAAACATGTATGGGAGATCTGATTTTATGAATTTTTATCCATGTGCATACCTAATGGGTTGTTTCTAAACACTGAATATAAATGATATACATACACACACACACACACACATAAATATATATATGTATGTATGTATGTATTTTAAATGTAAATGTAAATGCAATTACTGGATGCTCTCCTAGAATAATAAATGCAACATATCATTAAAGAAATCTATATCTATGTATATAAATGTGTATTTCTAAATGCAAGTGTAAATGCAAAGAGCATATGGTTTTGTAGTGTTATAGATACAACATATCCATAAATTAATGTAATTGAAATTCTAAAGTCTTCAACACATATAATATGAAATCGATCAAACTATTAAACTACATGAGAAATAAATAAAAACAATAAATGCATATGTATGTGTATTTGTAAATGTAAGTGTAAAATAAATAAGAATAATAAAAATTATAAAAGAATACAAGGAAAGGTCTCCTCCCTTCTTGGTAGTGATAACCTCCTCCACACACAACCCTTAAAAATTGTGAATAGAGGAATATAATATTTGAAGAACTCAAAGTTGATTCTCTCCTACCTATTGCAATTAGTCATTTTATGCTTACAAACATTTATAGTGATTACTAGAGGCACATAGACAAATTCTTCATAATAGAAGAATTTGATCATACTTTTCCAATGATGGCATTATGAGAAAACCTTAGGTTAAATGAATAATTCCTAGCTAAGTTCTTTAAATCATGTCCAACCGTATAAGAGAAGACCGCTACTATGTGTACCGGGATACCATGGAGAAAAGATAGTCTTTGGGCTCTTTCATCAATCATCCTACCTTAAAACATACCAAAAGTCTCTTAGAAATTAGACATAGGAAGATTTAATATGACTTAAAAAAAATTATTGCCAAAGCGTAAACTTATGATGACTTAACCAAGCCTAGTACACACTCCCTCCCTGTTAACCACTTAGACATATGGAAATTAAATGTAAATTTGATGCTATTTTTAGTCATGTAGGTGTCCAATAAACCACTCGGTGGTGTTTCCATTCAAGTTTATTTACTTGAATGAAGAGAAAAAGTCCTTTGATTACAATTAGAGAATACATTTGAGGCCTTGGTTGTGTAACTGGTGGACCATAGTCACATTTAACACTTGTTACAAAGTTTGGGAGTTAAAACATTAAGTATATTTGATTTGTGATGGACACATTTGGACGGTAGTAATAATAGCTTGCAATCTATCAAGACTTGATTACCTTATAACTTGTGAAATTCTAGCAATGAAATGATAGATTAATCATAATGTCACATTGGAATCACATCACCATGAAAGAACTTCATCCAACATCCTTATGAGTGCAGGTACCACCAAATAGGTATTTGTCAAATTTGTCTTCCTCGAGTGAGGGAAATTCAGGAAGAGAAGAGGAAAGCGAGACATGTAGTATGTCTAAAAGAGGGAGATCAACTAGAGGTCAAAAGATTAGAAGAAAATTTCTTAAATGCATGAAATTTTTTCTTGCTGAAGGGGGGTCATGTTCTTATGATGATGAGAGAATAGGCGATGTCGAGGTACCCTTGAGGTACAAAAATCTATGGAAACAATGGGTACCCAAGGAACATCCTCCAATAAACACTGATTTTTGTGTCAACGAGAGGATATATTGCATAGCACCATCGTCATTACATGGTTTGGGCCTATTTTGCATGGACGACATAAAAGTTTGTTATGACAAAGTTACTAAATTGATGGAGTATGTCAGACCCTATTACAGTTACAAAGATTGGATGGAACTGGTTTGATATACACGAAGTATGCATAGGTATGCACTGTCAACAAATTATATACAACTAAAAGATAAGGATCAAAATAAAGGAGTGGCTATGTACATTGACAGAAGGCCAAAAGCATCAAGGAATATTGTAGGGTTTATAAACAATACATGAGTTGGGTCAACAAATAAGCAACCCAATTGCATATTCAAGGCACGTTAGGGAAACCATGTATTTGTATGTGTGATAAAATCAATAACTTCAGGGGAAGAGTTGCTAATCGATTACAATTTGAATCGCTTAGTTACAAAAAAAATTACTATGGGGGTGGTACATACTATGTAATATTTTACCCAACCTCCAATTAATGACTCCAATGGTTATGTGCAGGTCATCATGGAAAAAATAGGCCCTTAAGTGGCAAAAAAATCAAAAAAATTAGAGTTAGGCAACTTGACGTAAAATTTTTAATAAATTATCTATATTATTTCAAAAATATGTAAGAATAGAATCTATAGAAAATTGAATATAGTTTCTAAACTACTAGGTTTGTTTAAAAAAAAAAATCTATTTGGTGAAAGCTTGAAATTTCAATGCAGTGGTACTTAAATTTTGATAAGAAGTGTGTTTGATGATTAATATAAGTAGAGGAATGCCCTGATGTGATGCATACTTGGTGTATGTATGTCTTGGTCAAAATTCCTTTTAATCCTATAGTATGTGAAGCATAGAATGTGACACATGTTTTGGATTCCAAAAATGTGATACCATTTGAAAGCTATAGAGCAATCAAGACTTTAGTCAAAATTTGAATAGAAAATGAATAATAATTACTTGATAAATGTGATGCAATGAGTGCTAAGTGGACCATTCGATATCATGAGAGATGGGTTCTCGTTGAACCACTACTCATGAAACATGGGTCAATGAGTTTGACTCGAAACTACACAGTTGAATCCTGATAGCAATATCATAATTTGACACGCTGTGGAAAAATACCTCCTACTTATCAATTGATGAGCTAAAGGGCTCTATTATGAATGGTTCATAAGGCACAACACTTGCTGAAGGTTTTGCAAATGGGTAACAACTCTGGCTTAACCTTGGAGAAAACCTGTTAAGCGCTTGAGAGAGCAGTACTGGATGGGTGACCCGAGACAGACTAGGCTTCTTCACTCTGTGAGCATCACCTAGATGCAATGAGTGCTAAGTGGACCATTCGATATCATGAGAGATGGGTTCTTGTTGAACCACTACTCATGAAACATGGGTAAATGAGTTTGACACGAAACTACACGGTTGAATCCTAATAGCAAAATCATAATAATTACTTATTAAATTCAAAGTAAATCATAATTTATATCATTGGAAAGCTGAGAATTTCCTTTAAAAACCCTTTTCATGTCATCAATTTTTTGTAAAAAAATAGTCGTCAGCCACATACCCATCCTATTGGCACTTTCTAGCCCATCATGATCTTGCACATACCCCAATATACCATTTTATTCTTATGTTTTTTTCATAAGTCTATTGATTTCATTTTAGCAATGTCTTTTTAGATTTAATTTTTGTGACAGCAGGACATTGATCGTACGGAGAAGGCTTTGGTCCAGGCACAAATCGCAATGTATCTTTAGGCACTTCTACCTGACAAGTTTACCTCATTGTAATTGTACAAATTAGATATGAGCAAAATATGACATTGCTTATTCAACAAACCCTCTCGATACGATAAAGAAGATCCAAAAAAATGCAATGAAGAAATGGTTAAGTTGATATTCATAGCGCGTCAAACAAATGAGATAAGAGAGAGGGTTAAAATATTGTTTGAGAGATTACAAAACTTGCAAGTAAGCTATCATGAGGTCTTTAATTATAACATAAGTTCATTCATGGTTTTATATTTTGTACTCTTTTATGTAATGACTAAAATGTGTTGTTTTTACAGGGTTATTTTCCTCCTCATGATGCTCCTGGCCATGATCAGGGTACTGCAAGTGCTGCCAGAGGAGTAAGGGTTGGTACAAGTGTCCATCCTAATCTTCTTACACATACATCACATCATCTGACCCTATCATTCATGCCTATATTTTCATCTGAAATGTTGGCAACACATACCATGCAAGCATCCATTAATGCACCCTCTGGCAGTGAACACATACCAGAACATGCGTTAGGACATGTACGTGGGGATGCAGAGGCCACTAGTATTGGTGATGTTTTAGCAACATTTCTTGGATCTTCCCGTATTACTAGTATAGGAACATTGCCAGTCACACTTGTGGTGACCGAGGATTTCATTCCCATAAAGATAGAGAAGGTCATAGGTACTTTGAAATGTTTTAATTATTATTATATATAATCCAATTGAAATTTACTTATTGATTTCTCTTTTTAGACTATTGATCCCATGCTCATTTTGCAGGAAATGATGTTTTTTATAAACATCTAAGTGATATTACATTGGAGCTCTTTGGACCCACCATACATACACGGTGGAATGCCCAAAATCAAGATTTAAAAGATGAGCTCATTAACCGTTTAGTTGTGTTGTTTGGTGATAAAACATTCAACCAAACTAAGGTCCTTAAGAAAGCTGGTACCTATCTAAAGTATGCGAGGGACCGATATATGTTACATTTAGAGAATAAAAAAAAGTACGAGTGTCCCCCCATGATTTGGAGAGGGAGTGGAAGGACCTGGTGTCAGGTGGAAAGGAGAAGGCTAAAAATAAAAAAGGAAAGACACCACCGGGCCAAGGAAGGTATGTGATACTATCAACAATGTAATTATATACTGATTACTCTTTCTTTTTACATAATCTAACGTATTTCAAACTTTTCATAGGCTACCCAACACATTGAAGGCAACAAAGGCAAGACTAGAAAAGCACGGGTCACAAACTTGGCTCTGGTGGTTATATGAAATTAGCCGCACGAATTGTAAATATCAATAAATTAAATATTGCATCCAAATTATAATAAATTGAATTTTTTTTGGTTTTATCATAGTATAGAAGCAAAATTCATGATCTTATGCAAAAATTTAGGGCTCTAAATTCAACAGAGTTCCCATAGAAGAGGACTTGAAGATTTCCTTCCAGCAAGGCTACAGAGTCATGGCTGAATGCTTAAGAGTCTTGACTGGGGAAACACAATCTTCCATTGCATCCAACACATAGGGAAATAAACTCAATAAATTTTATTTAAAATTGAATACTTGTGCAATCTATTAAATATTAATTTCCACCATAAAGTAATTGCATGCCTATTTGTTTTAAACATTTAAGCAATGATAATACTGCACATGACATTGGAATGTAGCCTGGTGAGGGTGGAGCACAACGTGCTAATGAAGGTCATGGTGTGCATCCCAGTACTTTAGACCATGTAGAGCATGATCAACATGTTGAGCATGATCAGGCTAGAGAAGATCAAGAATATGATGTGGCCCCATCAGGTAAAGATAACCACTCTAAAGTTCTTTTAAACATATTTAATTGCAATTGGTGTATTACTTAATGTAACCTTTCATGTTTTAACTTTAGAGCATGTCTAGCATGATCAACGTGTTGAGCATGATTAGGCTAGAGAAGATCTGGAACATGATGTGGCCCCATCAGGTAAAAAGGACCACCCTCATGTTCTCTTAAACATATTTAATTTCAATTGGTGTATTAATTAATGTAACCTTTCGTGTTTCAATTGCAGATAAGGATTTAGAGGGTGTTCAACATGTTGAGCATGAGTCTATAACAAAATTTTAGGAACATGATGTGGACCCATCAAGTGAAGACAACCACTCTAATGTTCTTTTAATTAATGAAATACTTGTAACATTAATAATAAAATATATCAGTTTAACATTTCTTTCTTATTGCAGTAGACCCCCCCTTGCAGCGGCATCCACATCATGAGCACACTACTAGGCATACATTAAGATCACAAGCAGAGGGAAGAACAAATAAAGGGGAGACATATATTGATTTAGAAAATGATACTCCACTTCAGCTTTATGTAGCTGATGAGCCTAAAATGTGCTCATAGTTTGGATATTATGATGAACTTTTAATACCTTTACTTTTGTTATTTGTGGTTGTTTAAACTCTTTTGAAACCTTTTATTGGGATATCTTGTAGCAAAATATTTTCATATTCCTGCAGCCTATTGTGTTGACTTGGCTACATTTATTACCCTATTGACTCCCTAAATGACTGGTATATGGAATATAGTTTTTGAATGATGAAATAGATTTAAATGTGTGATTAATGAATGGATATTGTGTATGTTCCATGCACCTTTTCTTTCGCATATGTTACCTTGTGTTTTGTAGGTTGTTGAAGAAAGTATGATCGAGTCAAGTGCAGCCGATCTAAGCCTTGCAGTAAAGTCTATTTCCTGCACGACTTTGAGGAAGCTTTGGCAACGACTCTTTGACCAAAACCATTGGGAAGGATTTTTAATGACAGTCAATTTGGAAAGAGTGGAGCGCTAGATTCTCTCTAGATCGGGTTGAACAGATAAATTCATTTATGAAGTCTATTTCTTGATTTTTTGATACACTTTACTTCCACGTCTTTCTTTGATAGGGTTAGTTAGTTAGTTGCTCTCCTGATTTTAAATAATGTACTCCTCTTGGGCAAGTGAGAAAAAAGAGATAATAGTTAGTAAGGTAGAAGCATAGTGATAGAGAGAAAAAATGTCATGTAAGAGTCAGTATGATAATAAAAAGTAGAATTTGTACAACAAGAGACAGAGTTTGTTGTTAGTTTCCATATCAACAAAGCAATGTATACCATTCTATTTTCATGAATAAAGTTTGATGAAGTTCTGAGTTTAGCACCTACGTAATCAGTAGATGCTTACTAAGGGGCCCCACTTAGTAAGTATCTGTAGCTAGTTAGTTAGTTTTTCTTTTCTGTTGATCATCAGTTAGCTTTCATCTTTGAAGTTTTCATACAAACTCAGTCTTATATTACTCCTGTAGCATCGGGAATCCATCTCTGTGCCTATTCCTACAGCATAAGACCAGTTCATAGTTTGTGTTTTAGTTGTAGCTATTATGGTTTATGTTTTAATCAAATCATAGTTGAGTTAAAAGAGCTTTACATTACCTTCTTGTAGCATAGATGGAATTCCTTCCAAGTATTTATTTATGTTAAGTTTTGACTGAAACTAGTTCTTAGTGCATATATTGTGCTGCGCCATTTAAAGTATACGTTCTCTAGTTTGACAAGTAAATGAATGTCCATAGAGAGATATTAGTCACCTGTTGGAATGTCCAATTCCTAGGAAAGGTTTTACTGTGATTTTCATATCCTTTTGTGGGTGCGACCATTTTTGGTGTCATTGTTGGGGATGGCGTCAAGCTAAGAATTCGTCAGAAGTCATTTTTAGCATTAGTTTAGTTTGTTAGTCAAAAATTTTCAAAATCTTTCAAACCACCATTCATTGTATTGCATGCATAGAAGAAGAAGAGACACACTGGGAAGGTTCCTCCCTGAAAACCTATTTTTTGAACTACCATTTAACCCAGCTGATGAAGAACCTAAGGAAAATCCATTTGCTCTGTTATTCCAGCAACCAAATATGGCAAATAATCCACCTAATCCACCTCCTACTTTTGAGTTTCCCATTGTTCCCCAGTGAGATACTGACAATCTTAAAAATATTCCTTCTTCATTGCTTCCCAAGTTCTATGGCCTAGTTACGAAGAACCCAGAAACTTTTCTATTTGAGTTTGATGTCTGTTGCAATTATGACTACACTTCAGATGCTCACAAACTAAAGTTATTTCCTTCCACCTTGAAGGAGGGAGCTCTCAGATGGTTCATGAGTCTGGGAAGAGGTGTTGTTGATAGTTGGGCAGCCATGCAAAAAAAATTACTTGAGAAATATAAGGAATATTGTAAGAGTGCTAGTAAAGGTGATGACATATTCAGAATTCAGTAGAAGGAGGATGAAAGTCTGGAAGATTATATTTCAAGATTCTTGTTTTCCCTGAAAAGGAACTCAAACCATACTCTCAATAAAGACTCTCATAAACTACTCTTTCTAAGGAGAATAAGTGATGCCTGTATAGATAACCTGGACCTGATGGGAGGAGGTGATATAACCCAACTGCCTTGAGATGATATAAAGAAAATATGCCTTAACTACTCTTGAGCAATAGTTAAGAAAGGCTGAGGTCATCATGCTACAATGGGGAAGTCTTCTTCTGGTGGAGTTTTCCAGAAGGAGATAACAAATTTGTTGTCTGACTTTAAGCAGGATATCATTAATAATATGGCCACACAACTAGACACTATGCAAGCTCGAAAGAAACATGAGGTAGTCGAGGCAGTTTTGGCCGAGTTCTATCCATACTGTAGACAGAAGAAACGTGACTGTAGATGCAAGATGGTGGCTAATCTAGAAGCTAAGCAATTACCTACTGACTTTAAGCCAGTAGAAGGTGATGATGATCAAGTGTTCTTTGTTGCATAAAGGAGACCATGGGCTCAAAGACAAGGTATGCCTCAAGATCCTTTGACTT
Source organism: Sequoia sempervirens (assembly GCA_007258455.2). NCBI lineage: Eukaryota > Viridiplantae > Streptophyta > Pinopsida > Cupressales > Cupressaceae > Sequoia > Sequoia sempervirens. The sequence continues at coordinate 60,711,833 of VDFB02271358.1, read as the reverse complement.
TTTGGTAATCCTTATTCTAGCTATAATAACCAATGGCAACCTACATATGGACCACCACCACCCTGGAATACATCTCAACCAAGTTGGCCTAATTATCAGACCCCACAATGGCAATCTCCTCAAGGAGGTTGGTAGCAGCCACAAGGACAATGGACCCCACCCCCAGGTAATTGGTAGTAGAATCCTCAATGGAGAGGTCCTCAGCAATGGAATAACTAGTCCCCTAGATTCCTATTGCTTCCACAGTCACAACTACAGGCCCTCATGCCACCTCCTATAGTAACTACCACAAATACTGGCCCACCAAAACAAATGCCTATGCCTGCCCAGCTATTGCCGAATCCCAATAATAAGTAATAGCAGCAACCACAATAGCCTACGTATCTTGCCGAAGCCAACCAATATCAAGCTTATGCCTTAAAATTTAATGATATCCATTTGAGGTCTAGAACCACTCTACCTACTCCACAACTACCTCTAATTACTAAAATACCAAATTCTCCCCTTGAAGAATATACCGTAACTGCTGATCCTATTGAGCATATGCCTATAACTGATACGATTTCTAAGGAGCCTATTTTCAAAAGCCAAGACAAACCACCTTTTCCTTAGAGGTTGCAAAGTACTACATTTAAATCCATGGAAAAACCCACTTTTGACATTTTGGATCAGCTCAAGAATGTACAAATTCAAATCCCTTTATTCCAGGCTATTAAAGATGTTCCCATTTTTGGAAAAGCTATTAAAGAGGCATGTTTGAAGAAGCATGGATGGAAGAAAAAGGATCTCCAAACAATTCATGTCTTAGGGAAATTAGTTGATATAATGTTAGGAAATGTAGTCATCCCAAATTATATTGACCCTAGAAGTCCTATAGTGAAAATACATATAAATGGCCAAATTGTAAAAACTATTTTGATTGAATTAGGTGTTGCCATTAATGCTATGACAAAGCATAGTATGGACTCCTTGAACATTTCAAACATTAGGTCTACACCTATAGTTCTATAGCTTCCAGATAGCTCCATAGTTAAATCTGATGGGATGGTGGAAGATGTTATTGTCACTCTTGAATCTTGGGAGTATCCAACTAATTTCACAATATTATCAGTTAAAAAAACTTTAGGAGGGTATCTAGTTATCCTTGGTGGACCATAGTTAGCCACTGTTGATGCTTTTATAGGATGTCGTTCTGGAGATATGACCATTTCTGATGGACAGTCCACAAAAAAGTTGGCTTTGTATCCGCCTGCTAGACCTCAACCAGATTTGTCCCAACCTGTTTGGCTAGATGTGGGGGAAGAAACTGAAGAAGCCAATTTGTTGGCTCAATTAATGATGCTTCAAAATGATCCATTCTCACAACTTCAGAATGAGGATGCCTTGCTTTTTAAAATTTTGCAGTTTAACTCTGATACGATTAGTTCATCTGATCCGAATAGTAGCCATCTATAATGTTTCCTGCAGCAACCAAATTCTGAGAGTTCACTACCTAAACTTTCTAAAAAATTTCATAACTTGCTTCCACAAGAGGTACAAACATCACCTATAGATTCTATGAGTAATCTCACTAAGCAGATAGAATTGTCTTCAGGTCACTGTTTGAATATCACTAACAAGCTGTCACAATCTCAACAGTTTGTCTTATTAAAAATGCTACAAGATCAGCATAAAGCTTTTGCATGGGAATATGGGGACATGCAAGGAATAGATCCTCGAATTTATACTCACAAGATCTATATCAAAGAAGATTTTTTACTAGTTAGGTAGCCTCAAAGAAGAGTAAATCCAACACTTAGAGAAATAGTTAAAAATGAGCTCCAAAAGTTGCTTGATGCTGGTTTTATTTACCCAATCTCTGACAGTCAATGGGTTTCTCCATTAGTTATTGTCCCTATGAAAGGTGGAAAATGGAGAGTGTGTGTAGATTACAGAGAGTTGAACACTGCCACTAAAAAAGATCACTTTCCACTATGGTTTGTACACCAAGTACTAGACTCACTGTCTGGCAAAAGATATTTTTCCTTTTTGGATGGTTATAGTGGGTAAAATCAAATAAAAATTGCCCTGAATGTAGGTAAAAATAGAGGAATGCATAAAGAGAGAGGAAAAAATTAAACAAAAACATCATGAGGGATCACATTACACACATGAAATCACAAAAGAAAAGAAAAAAACTAGTAAGGCACTGGTGAGTCAACCTAAAGCAGGTTGTTTGCTTCCCAATCTTAGTCCGTATAAATGAAAATTGGGCAACTAGCCAAAGGTACAACATCAAGTGTCAAACTAGAACACATACCAAGTTCAACAGTCTTATTAGGATATTTATCATTTAAAATCATAGAAGAAGAAAACAATGTATTCAACTCATCATGCACTTATTTGTCAATCTTTGTAGATTCCTCATCTTCATCCAAGTTAATCACAACAAGAGAACAAATAATAATATCCATAGAAGGTGTTGATCCTTGTTATGTTGGATACATAGGATATATTGGTTCTTGTAATGGATAAGACTCATCATTTATTTCTTTTGTCAAGTTCTTATTTTGGTTTTCTACATTGTTTTCCTTTGTCATTTTTTGAGCAATAGCACGAGGTCTACGCCTATTCTCTCTAGTATTTCTATTTCTTTTGTTATGGTTTTCAAGTTGTGTTTGTGCAGCAATGGGTTAGTCAACCATAGGTTCCTTTTCTTCTTGTGAGGGTGTAGTGATGAAAATTGGCGTTAGTGATAATTCCTCATGGGTTTATCCCTCTCTTGTCAAATCCTAGCCTACAAGTGGTCTTGATTTTATGTTGTAATGCATTCTAACTCATTCACATTAAGTCTTGGGCCCTTGTGAAGTAAATAAAATGCATCTATCAATGACTTGTAAAGGTGTTTTGAAGTGTTGTAACCCACTTTCACATTCTCCTAGGGATTTTATTCAATTATTGGCCTTTATTATGCTTTAATTGGCCCCAAATTGTATCCACGAGCCTTATTCATGGTTATTTTTCAGACAAATCTCAACAAAGTCATTTAGGGAACTTAAAACCCAAAACCCACTTCAAAACACCTAAGGTGGGACTCATTCGCCACCCTTGGTGAATGAGTCCACTTAGGTGGGACCCCTTTGCCACTTGTAGCGAATGAGTCCCTCTTAAGAAAAAATTTAAATTTAAATTAAAAATCAAGCAAGATTTGATCTCTTAGATCTAAGGTCAGCTTGTAGTGTTGCATTTTTAGTATTTCTTACATAATTGAGTATAAATACAAGGTTCAATCACTCATTTTCATCCTAGCATCTTGAGTATTCATTCACTATAGAAAATTGGAGTTCACAAGTGTTTAGAAGAGCTTTCAAGACTCTTCAAGAGCATATTTTCAAGTGTTTTGCAGCATTTTCAAGTATCGTCCATCATGTCAAAGATTATGTATATCATGTTTGTTATGGAGCTAACATTTGTGGTGTAGGATCTCACAATTCAAGCTAGCTTTGCATTCAAGATCAACATCATTCAAGCAAGTCTTGGAGAAGCTTGGAGAAGACCTCTAGGCTGAATTTTGTAGTTTCTAAACCAAATCTGAATAAGGAGCAAAAAACCATAATGAAAGCCATAGTTTCCAATTCATGATTTCTAGAAACCCTAAAGTGGACCAATTCGCCAGTGGTGGTGAATGAGTTCAACTAGAGCTTTTTGACAGAGAGTTTTGGAAATCTAAATACCCACTTGTCTTAAACCTATTCCAGAGCAATCACCTAGAAAGTGGACTAACTCACCAAGGCTGGTGAATGAGTCCCTCAGTAGATCTTTTTCTCCTTTGTATTAAGATCTCTAGGTCATCCTTTAATGTTTAGTGGATAAAAGTGATGTTCTAGGTCCAAAACTATAAAGCATCCATTTTTTCACCTTAACCATCTTGGTGGACATGCATTTAAAGAACACCTTAAAATATAATTTGGAGTGCATTTACATCTTAGATCTAGTTTACATTGCTTTATGGTTTTGCATTGCATTAACTTGAATTCTAGGGTTTCAATTTTGCATTAGTGGAAATTAATTTTAGCTTGCATTTTTGCATCCAAAAATATTGAAAATTAAATAATTCTACATTTTCACTTTAATTTCATCTCATACAACATCATAGATAGTAAAATTTCATTGAAAATTATTGAAAATACTAAAAAATCACCATCTGAGACTCATTCACCACCTTGGGTGAATAATTCCCTTTGCAAATTCTACATTGCATTTTTTGGGTTGAATTTCCAGCTTTTGAGTTTTTGTTTGTTGTTACTACCTTTTTGTTTCAGTTTTTAGAATTTCTATTACAAAAATTTCATTTTTTGAGCTTATACTGCATTTGCATTCACATTGCATTTAGTAGACCTTGCTTGAGTATTTGGTGTCCTATTGTTGATACTATAGTGAGATGAAGTTTGAGACTTGTGTAATCCCATGATAATACAATTGTTGTGGATCTTGGGTTTCCTAACTCTTTCACTACTGGTGTTGACACTAGTACACTAGGTATGGATAATACCCTTCACAACTCTTTTCCTTCAAGTAGTTTGTCTCATGTTGAAACAAGATTTGATGACATCCCTTAAGAAAACATATGCCAAATTCATGAAGACCTAGTAAACTTACAACATCAAATAAGTCTTGAAAACATTTCAACTACTACAATTCCTACCATAGAAAACATTCATCACATGCTTGAAAGGGAAGATGGAATTGAACTTATGAGAAACATAGTTCAAATCTTTGGAAAAAACTTTCCCTCAACCAAGTTAGTGTTTCTCAAACTATAAACAATGTTACAAACCAAGGAGGAACCAACATTCCTCTCACAACTATGACCTCCATTCCTACTTATACAAGTGATGACATGACAACAATAATTCAACCAAATAGTAATGTGATACCTTAGTTGTTTATGCTAGCATTCCTAATACCTTTGTGGCATCCCATATTATATCTCCTACCACCTTAATTACCACCTATGAGCATCCCATTCACTTGCCCTTCAAACACATACACCCCTCAACCTTTCTCACATACATCTCATAACACAAGTAATGACCCTCTCATAGCTCAACTCTTTCAAACCATTTCATCCATGCAAAAGAAAATTTCCACCATCAACCAAAACCAAAATGGCCCACCTACATATTATGTCAAAAGCAGCCCATTGTCCTTGGAAATATTGCAATCACTGATGCCACAAGGCGAATAAGTGCCTAGATTTGAGAAATATGTAGGGAATGGAGATCCTTCTAACCATGTCAATGTCTATACAACTTTATGTAGTGGTTTCATCCTTGATGATAAGCTCTTGGCTAAACTTTTCCCTAGATCCTTGAAGGGTAGTTCCTTGGGATGGTTTCTTTGTTACCAAACAACACAATTCACTCATTCAATGAACTTTCGCAAGCATTTATTAATCATTTCCAAGTTCATGTGACACCTAAATTGACCTTGGATGATCTGATGAGATGTAAATGAGAAATGAATGAAGCTGTAATTGACTTTATCTCATGCTACCAATCACTTTATTCCCAAATTGATGTTGAGATACCTAATCCTCACCTCCAAAATATTTTCATAGAAAATTTACAAAGCTATATAAAAGATAGGCTTACCATGATGAAATTCACATCTTTCTTGCACTTGTGTACTACTCTCCATGATTATCAAAACTCAGTTAGTAGTCATGATAAAAAATCCACTTCTAATTGACATGAGAAATTTGAGAATGTACACCAAAAAAATTCCCAACCATTAAGAAAGTAGAATAGGGATTTCCTTCAATTCAATCCTCCTCAAGAAATAGCTCAAAATACAAAAAACTAGGTAGCTACCATTAAAGCCATGATAGCCTTTAGCTATGGTGATATGAAAATAGAGTTCACTCCATTACCCGATAGCCTTCATAACACAATGACACATTATATAACAAATGATCACCTTAACTCCTATCATAACATCTGATCCTAATAAACCTTTACCTCCAAGATTTAGGTCAAATTCTTATTGTCATTTTCATTGACAAAATGGACATGACATAGAACATTGCAAGCTTCTTAAACATTTAGTGCAAGACCACATTGATTAAGGTCATTTGATAGCTAAAGGTGTCAATGATCAAGGAAACAAGTTAGTAGCCCCTCCAAACCAAAATTTACAAATCGTTACTAATCTCTTGTTGAATCACAACATTTCATTTGTCAAAGCTAATGAAACTAAAAAGAATGATGTGATGTATTTAAGCACAAATGATGATAACATTGATAATACTCAACATGATTCTATAGATGATCCTATGGATACCATGATAGGAGTGATAAATGTCATTCATCGTAAGGGCCGAACTCAAAAGCCTCTTTGTATTGCCTTTTTATCGATAGATATACTTAAAAATGTACCTAATGGTCCTCTTTACATAGCTATCGATATCTATGATAAGCCCACTAATGGTATATTAATAGATCTTTTCTATGGAGAGAATGTGATCATAGAATAATTCTTGGTTGTGCATGAACTTTACCAATAAACATATGATAAATCAAGAGCATGGATCAAGACACATAATGGTTTTGCTTGCCCTGTGATAGGATTGACCACCCTACCTTTAACAATAGGACCAAAAGAATTATATGTTACATTCTCCATCATCTTGTAGTTAGAACAATTTACTATGAAGTTAGGCTATCCATGGCTTCACTCCTTGAAAGTGGTCCCTTTGATTATACATCAATGCTTAAATTTTCCATTTGAAAATGACATATACACTACACACATCATAGTAGATTCAATCTTGCATCAGAAAAAGGGAAATTTTCCTTGGATTTCTTTTGGCCCGAGCCTATGGATCGCATTAGACACTACAAGGACTTCTCTTTCAAACATTATAAAAAGTTTAAGGAAGAAAAAATAGTAGAATTATCCCTTAAAAACATTCCCACACCTCCAATAGAGCCAACCATCATTAAAAAAACCATGATAGAACCTAAAGACATCCCAAAAAATCAAGATCAACCAAAAGGCACAACAAAGGATCAAGAAAAACCTATCACAACTCCTCTCATAACAACTTCTAAAGGACCAAGAGAGAAGGAAACAAATCCTTCCACACCCCCTAGGGTAAAACAAGTTTACAATCCTAAAGAGAAGGTGGTTGAACAATCTCTTGCAGTTCCTTCTATTCTTCTTCCTAATGAAGAAAAGAATCTAGTGGTTGATAAACCTACTCATACATAGGCATAGATAGAAAACTAGATCAAAATAAACCAAGGTGCTTGAGAGCATAGACATAGATTTTGTGCTCTTGCTCAAAATTTCAATGATGAAAAAAATAAAGAAAACCAAAACCCAAACTTGATTGAAGCAATAGCAACACCAGAACAAAATTTTTCCATGGATATTATCCTTTTCCCTTGAATTGTGATAATTTTGGATGATGACAATAAGAATGCAAAAAATGATGAAGAAGTGCATAATATTTATTAAATACATTGTTTTCTTCTTCTATGATCTTACATGATGATGATGGACGTGGTGGTGATCCTAGTTCTGCACTTGTTGTAATCCCTTTGGATAGTTTCCTACCTTCCATATACACCAAACAAGACTGGGAGGTGAATGACCTACTTTAGGTTGATTTTCCTGTGCCTTACTAGTATTTATTTTCTTGTCTTTTTTTATTCTTTTGTCTTATTGCATGTGTGTAATGTGATCCCCTGTGTTGTTCTATGTGATTTTCTCCTCTCTCTTCGTACATTCATCTATTTATATCTTCATTCTTCTATTTGTTTAAGCTTTTACCTTTTCATTTTTCTTTATGCTTCATTTCTCATTCACATTTTTCTCTTTTGTTTTCCTTTTGGGGATGATGCAATGCATTGAGACATTTAGGTCTCTTTCATTTTGACCCAAAATATTTTTCATTTTATTTTCCTATCTTTTTCATTTTTGTCTTGTTTTTTCCTTTTGGGCATGACGCAAGGTGTTGAAACACCCTATGTCTCTTCCATATTGACCCAAAAGGAATTTTATTTGTTTTCACTCTCTTTGTGTCATTCTTTAAGTTCTATGTGTATTTGGGGGATGATGATAGTTCCTATCTCTCTAAAAACATTGTAGCAAGAACATAGTGACCCCAAATCCATAGATCCCTTATGTGTTTGGTGTTTTGGGGGCAACCCCTCTCTTTTCCTTTTCTCTTACATGTGATAGCTTTACTTGGAAACATATGACTCTGCATAGGTCTTTCTAAATTGGCTCACAAGTCTTGTTTTCATTTATCATTTACTACTTTAAATTAATTGCTCATAGCAAGGTGCTTAGCAATTTCTTTAAAGTGGGACATACATTAGTGTTATCCTTTTTCATTTTTCCTTTTCATGGTTCATAGTGCAATCTTTTTACTTCATTTGATGTTCTTTTCACTTTGTGGTGACATTGGGTGCGATGTCCTTCAAGGGTGTGATCTCCCTTACATTACTATGTATTCCTCGTAGTGGTTTGATGTGACACATTGCATCCCCTAAGTTGTGAATCTTCTATTCTATGATTGGTCCTCCCTTTGATACATTTTCCACAATTTCCCCTTTGTTAAAGACCTCACATGAGGGTATGTGCAGGATCATGATGGGCTAAAAAGTGGCAATATGATGGGTATGTGGCTGACGACTTTTTTTTTACCCAAAATTGATGAAATGAAAAGGGTTTTTAAAGGAGATTCTCACTATTCCACCAATATAAATTATTCCTTACTTTTAATTTAATAAGTAATTATTATTCATTTTCTATTTTATTTATGACTAAAGTCCAGATTGATAGGCTGATTAAAAAACTTCTATAGCTTTCAAATGGTATCACATTTTTTGAATCCAAAACATGCATCACATTCTATGCTTTGCATACTATAGGATTAAAAAAAGAAAAATTGAATTTCATAAATTTTTGACCAAGTTAAGGTGGTCAGACATATGATTCTTTTATATTTTTGAAAAGTTGTAATAAAAATTTCATAATTAATTATTTACTTGGAAAAAAATTATAAAAAAATATGCATCACATCGGGACATGAGTCCTCTACTTATATGATCTCAAATATTATAAAAGAATATTATCATTTTATTGTGGTTAGGGTGGTTAGACAGACACCTACTTATTTTTTCCCTGAAATTTAAGTACTACTGCATTGAAATTTCAAATTTTCATCAAAAAGATTTTTTCTATTTTAAAGCAAACCTAATAGTTTAGAAACTACATTCAATTTTCTACAGATTCCATTCTTACATATTTTTGAAATAATATAGATAACTTATTCAAATTTTTATGTCAAGTTGCCTAACTCTATTTTTTTGAGTTTTTTGCCACTTAAGGGCCTATTTTTTCCATGATGATCCTGCATATACCCATGAACTAAACAAGACTCCTTTGAACATTATTTTCATTTGCACTTTTGATTATATTTCCACCTTGCATAACATAGCTTGCATGTCTATGGTGCCATCATGTTTTTTCATGAGTTCTAAGCATATGAAACTTTTCTTGTCTCATGGAGCTTGAAAACTATTCTCTTTATGGTGCCTTATTGAAGTTATTAGGAGGTATAACTTTGGTATGGTTGAGAGGAAAGCGCAAACCAAGGTCATGAATTTCCCCATAGCCACTAGCATATTATGGTTCTCTCACCCCGCAGACAGCCAGAATTTTTGTGGCCCTAGAGTGACTATACCACAGATCTCTCACCCCATAGACAGCTTGAAGTTTCATGGCCCCAGAGTGAGTGGTCATTCACACCTCCAATTTGGATATGATTAGAATCAATTAGGTCTTACACAAGATGTTTAAGATGCTTACATTGTTCTATATCATGTCCTTTTTGTTGGTGATAAGCACAATAGGCATTATGTCTAAAGCTCAAAGGTAATGGTTTTCTAGGGTCAAGAGGTCAAACAAGAGGTAAGGTAAGCATGTTCTTGCTTATTATTTGAGTCATGATGTTGTGAAGTGTATCAGGTAAATGTGTGAATTATCTCTTAGCATCCCCATAAGTAAAGGGTATCGCAGCTTTTATAGTGACCACTTTCTGGTCATGTGATGAAGACTTTCTATGGTTGGTATAATAGTGTTGGAAATGTTTTAACAAAAGACTGAAGACATCAAACAAAAACACAAAAATACTATTTCAAACCCTAAAAACTACAAAGTCAAAGTCAATAGGGACTGAGACACCAAGTAGGGCGTCTTGGTCCTCCTAGTGAGATTTTGAATTTTTAGAAGTTAAAATAGAGAGAAAACAATCCAAGAAAGGATCTGAGATAAGAAACCATAGAAGGAATAAGATGGTAGTTGATAGGTTCATTACAATCCTCATCATTTAACTTATCAATCTAAGGTGGTTTCCATGGTTGTATGCAAAAGAGAATGGAGAAAACTTGTTTGACAATCTATTCTACAATCAAACTTGTAGAAATCAAACCTATTATGGAGCTCACACTTGCATAAAAGGAAAGTTGCATCAAAGGAAACTAATATAAGGCACACTTGAATGAATTGAAAATGTTAAACTACTTCACACTTTTCTTGAAATGAAAAGCTTTCTTGAATTCAAATTTACTCTAAAACTTATGGAAATACATTGCTTGAAATGAAACTAGAAACTATCATAATTTCATAGGCCAAAACAAGTCTTTCTAATCTCCTCTTTGATTCCCTGATTACAACGAATTTATAGAATTCTAAGAGATGAGCATTATAGATGTGCACCAAAACAATAATCCTTGCTTTTGAGCCCTTTAAACTAATCCAAAAAGGTGTTAATCATTCCTTTAACCTCTTCTATCATTAAAACTCTTAAATCTACTACTATAAGATCTCAACTGCTCATAAACTAGGTTAAACAACCCCCTAGATATTTGTAATTGGCCCTATATTCTCTCAACTTTTGTGCAAGTCACTCCAATTTCCTTCAATGCTTGCAACTAATGTATCTTGACTGCTCAACCTCTTCATAAATTCTATCATACTTAGTTTCAAAAATTTTGGAGCATAAAATAAAATGAATGAACAAATTCTAAAAATTCTAGAGCATGGAAGCAGGAAAATTTTGATGCATGGACTGGTGAAATTTTCTCTTAAACCACAAACTAGGTTTACATGAAATTTAATAGTTTTTTTCCCCTTCTTATCTCTAAATTTTTTTCCAAAATTTAAGAACCCAAATCATATGTTTTAAGATATGATGGAATGTTGACTGCTCCATGTGAAAATATCTTACTTTCCTAATCATGTTCAGTCTTGATAAACTTCATAATTAAGAAAAATACATGCTTTTATTTGGCTAATAGATGAGACATTTTTTTTGTCTCATCATCTTCCCCACACCTAAAATATTATAGGTCCCTTTGCAACTCATAATGTGCCTTCAAATTCATTTTTTTTAATAGTTGATTCGGGTAGCTCCTGATAGCTCCTGATTTTATCTTAGTTTTCCATGCAAGTTGTAGTTTACTTTCTCCATGCTACATACAAAGAATTTCTTCAACTTTTTAGAGCTGCAACTTGATATTTTACATTGAATACCAACTCAAATTGCTTCATTATTATTTTTTCTGCACTAACCAGTCATCCATAATGCTAAAATATTTGCTACAAGTTTTTAGAGTGGAAACTTGTATAGAAAAGTACATGATTATAGCCTTAGAGAAGAGGAAAGAACACATGCAAAGAACTTATTTGCAAAACTCAAACCTACCCTAACCTACTCTACTTAATGATGTACAGAGGTTACACATAACCATTAACTATTTCTAAAAAATATATTCCCTTTCTCAAAGTATGCTTCCATGCATTTAGTTTTTTGAGAGAAGAGAATGAAAAGAAGATGACAAAATTTTTGAAACTCAATGCTTCACCTTACTTTGAAGTGGAAACTTTCTCCATGATTTATGATTCTAGCAAATACATGGGATGATTGGAGAGATCTTGCAATCCTTCTTTCTGATATGTTGCATGCATGACTGGAAATAACTCCTTGTTCTTCAAATCTCTAATTAGGCAGCCCTCCTTGGACTTTGAAGGTCTCCAAATAAGTCTTTTTTTTGCAAGCTTTTGTAACGAAGATAAGATATCTTCATTGTATTATGCACCTCTTGCAAGCAATAATCCATCAATTCTTTCCTTAAAGAAACATCCTTTGCTAGGATTTGGAGTGATGGTCCTCCAACTAAGGATATTTTGAAATAGATAGGAGGTTTCTCTTTAGATCTGGTATTTTGGGGGGGGTTTTGAGAGACAAATATTTCTTGAGGAACTTCTAAATATAAAAGGATACCAAACTAATTTTCTCCCTTCCCTAATGAAACCTATCCCTAGAAATGGCACCAAAAATTATGGGTTCATTGCAATCCTCATTATTTCAGTTATCAATCCAAGGTGGTGTGCATGACTATATGCAAAAGAGAATGGAGAAAACTTGCTTGATAGACTATTCTACAATCAAACTTATAGAAATCAAACCTATTCTGGACCACACTTGCATAAAATAAAATTTTTATGAAAGGAAACTAATATTTAAGGCACACTCGCATGAATTGAAAATGGTAAACTACTTCACACTTTGCTGGAAATGAAAATCTTTCTTCAATTCAAATTTACTGTAAAAATTCTAGAAATACATTACTTGAAATGAAACTAGAAACTATCATATTTTCCCAGGCCAAAACAAGTTTTTATAATCCCCTCTTTGATTCCTTGATTACAATGGATTTATAGAATTCTAAAAGATGAGCCTCATAGTTGTGCAACAACTTTCTAGAAAATAGGAACATGTGTGAAGAAAGAAAGGATAAATCTTCACTCCACTTTGTTGAGTCAATCTCTTTTAGTCATCCAAAACAATAATCTATTTTTTTCATCCCTTTAAACTACTCCAAAAAGGTGTTAGAGTGTTGAAGAAGCCTTCCTTTGACATCTTCTATCATTAAAACTCTTAAATCTTCCCCTATACACTCTCAATTTCTCATAAACTAGGTTGAACAACCCCCTAGATATTTGAAACTACCTCTATATTCTCTCAACTTCTTTCTAAGACACTCCAATTTCCTTTAATGCTTGCAACTACTATCCCTTGACTACTCTACCTCTTCATAAATGCTATCATACTTAGTTAAAAAAATTCTAGAGCATAGAAGATAAATGAATGAACAAATTCTAAAAATTCTGGAGCATGGACTGATGAAGTTTTCTCTCAAACCACGAACTCAGTTTTCATGAAATTTAATTGGTTTTTTTTCCTTCCTATCTCTGAATGTCTATCCAAGAATCTGAACAACCTAGATCATAATTTTCTTTCCTTCTTGTCTCTGAATTTGTATACAAAAATCTCAAGAACCCAGAATGTAATTTTCAAGATATGATGAAATCTTAACTGCTTCATGTGAAAATCTCTTACTTTCCTCATCATGCTCAATCTTGATAGTCTTCATTTAATTAAGAAAAATAAATGTTTTTATTTAGATAATAGATAAGACATTTTTTTGTCTCATCACTAGTAAGGGCGTTTTAGTCCTAGTAAGGTTTTTGGCAGAAAATCAGACAATTCTAGGTTGATAATAGTTTTCTTGGATTTCCTATTTAGGGACCTAGAGTTTGGAAACAAAAAACTATGCCAATGAATGCAAAGAAAGAAGATTAAAATGAAGCAATTAGATGCAAAGTTGAATGCATTTTTTTTCAATTTTGAATGCAATAAGGTTGTTCCTAGATGCAATTAGAATGATTTTCAATGCACTTTTCATTTTTGCAATGATATAAGATGATGCAAGAAAGTAAAAATGCAACCTATATACACTTTCACTAATGCAAAATGCAATGCAATAATGAATGTAACCTAGATCTAGGACCTAATGAACTCCAAATTAGAAAAGAGGTGTCTAACAAGGTCAGGTTCACCAAAATGAACCGAAGGGAAAGGGGGAATAAGATGTGTGATCACCTACTCTCCCTTTTCAAATGGTTTATTCAATTATGTCCTAGGAACCCTAATTGGATTGACTATTAACCCCACAAGGTGAGTCAATTATCAACAAGGAAAACCTATGAGGGGTTGTTCTTAGGGTTTGATGGGTTCACCACCAAGCAAAAGCTTGGAAAAGGAAATCAATTATTCAACTCCCAAAACCTAATAATGCAAGCTAAATGAAGAATGCAAATAATGAAATAATGCAAAAAAAAGTTAAGAGGTGTGTACTTGGACAATCTGGAGATGTCACAAGCATTCTAAAAATGTGAAAAAGCTAACAAACTATGATATGGAGGACTAAGATACCTAAGGTGGTGACCTAGTCCCACTTCTATTTTTTAGGGGGATTTCAGATCTTCAAATGTCAGAACAAAATCTTGAAGAAATTATAAAAAAATACTAGGGAGGACTAAGATGCCCAAGGTGGTGACTTAGTCTCATTTAGGGTTTTTGAAGTCTCTGAATCTGGTCCTGAGCTCCCAGGTATGCACTTTCTTCCTTTTGGATCTCTGGTTCTGAATCTTTTGAATGTGGCTTGTAGGTGAGTTTTCGTGAAGATGATAACTTTGCAATGCAAATTTTTCAACGTTTCAATCTTACATTCTAAATGATCTTCAAGTCTTCAACCTATATCTACAAACACAAGTGCACAAGAGTAGAATAATTTGTTGATTGTTAGTAAACAGGGGTTTGCCTTGGTCAAACCCCTAGTTGATAATAAAATCTTGAAATGAAATAGAATAATGGAAAAGAATGATGAATGAACATGCAATATTACAACTCACCAAACCCTTGTTATAGGAGGTTTCAATTATGCTTGAAATGGTTGCAATGGATGTGGTTCTTGAATCACTTGAGTACTTGATAGATCTTGCTTTGAAATTCTTGCTTGAATCAAAACCCTACATCACATATGTTAGCTCAACAACAAACATGATGCAAAAATCTCTTTGATATGATGGTTGAATCTTGATGATGGCTTCAAATGCTTGATCAATCTGCTATGGAATTCTCTATTGAACTCAACTATGCTATAATGAATACTCTTACAAAAGTCTTAGGTGAAAATGAGTGAAGGATCCTTGTATTTTTACTTATTTATTCTTAATATCCTGAAATTACACTGCAACAAGCCAACATATGAATCCATTGATTAAAGGAGGCTAAATCTTTCCAGAATTTAAAATTGAATCTCAAAATTAAGCCAAGGGGGACTAAGACACCCTAGGTAGCGTCTTAGTCCCGAGACTCAAATCTTGGGGCACAAACTCCAAGAAAGGACCTTTTTTAGGTGCATTTGAAATTAGGGTCCCAAGACCTTTGGGGGACTAAGACACCCTAGGTGGCAACTTAGTCCCAAACCAAAAATTAGGAACACACAACCAAAATCATTAAATAATCATTTATCCATTAATTTTTTTGGGATAAGCCAAGAAAATATGTAATTCATAGGGCTTGTGAATGAAAAATATGACCAATTAAGCCATCAAGAGGCATAAACAAAGCAAGTCAAGCCCAAACAAGTGTGAAAATGCAAAGGGTATGCATTTTCAAGAGATTAGAAGAATACAATGTACAATTGAATCCAAAGAAATGTGTGTTTGGAGTAACAATGGGAAAAATCATAGGCTACACTATCTCTAGAAGAAGTATTAAGGTTGACCCTGCCAAAGTAAAGGCTATCATAGACATGCCACCACAACCCAACATAAGCTAATTGCAAACACTCCAAGGTCTATTACAATCTGTAATACAATTCATCGCTCAACTAGAAGATAAGTTTCAACCATTCTAGCAGCTGCTAAGAAAAGGAGTTCCATTTATGTCAATGGATCAATATCAAGAGGCCTTTCAGCAGATAAAATATTATCTATTAACACTGCTAGCTCTAATGACTCCCATTGATGGAAAACATTTGATACTCTATATATTAGAAACCACATTGACATTGGGGGCAATACTAGCACAAAATGATGGTGATGGTAATGAAAGATAAATTTACTATATTAGTTGCAAGCTTGTAGGATATGAGCTCAACTATAGTCCCATTAAATGCACCTACCTTAGGGTGGTTTTTTCCACTCAAAAACTTAGGAATTACATGTTAAACCATCAAATGAAGCTCATAGCCAAGATTGACCCCTTGAAATATCTCCTCAATAAAGAAACTTTGATGGGACGGTTAGCCAAATAGGTAATGATACTAAGGGAATATGACATCCAATATATTGAGAAAAAATCAATTAAAGGAAAGTTATAGCTGACCAAATCATGGATGTTCCCTCTACATAAGACCATCCATTACTATCAGAATTCCCTAATGAGTCTATATTCACACTAGACACTTTAGTCACATGAAAGTTATATTTTGATGGATCTCACACAAGTCATAGTTTAAGAGCAGGGATACTGATCATCACACCCCAAGGAGATACTATACCAAAATAATTTAGAATCATTTTCACTTGTACCGACAACATAGTAGAGTATGATGCACTACCTACAGGAGTTTGCATGGCCATCAAATGGAAGATCAAAATCCTTCAAGTTTTATGGTGACTCGAAGCTGGTTATCTGACATGTCAATGATGACTATGACACAAAGGATGAGAGGCTCACTCCTTACAAACAAATGGTTGATAGTTTTAAGCAATATTTTGATGACATCATCTTTCGATTAGTTCCTAGAATCCAAAACATGGTAGTTGATGCAATGGCTACAATAAAATCTCTCTTGGACATTCCAAATAATTTTTTATAGTACGAGTTCTTGGTAGAACAACTCTTGATCCCCACCTTTGATATCCTCGAGTCAAATATTTTTATGAGACTTTTTCCCATGGGAAAAAAAATTAAGAAGATAAGTAAAATAGAATTAGCATAATAAATCAAGAAAGAAATGTAATGAAATAATAATTGGAGTTTTCAAGGTATGTTATAATGTAGTTGTTACCTATTCTAGCTCAATCGGGTAGAGTTGAGATTGTGTTTGCAAATAAAAGATAAAAGGTATGCATTCACTTCTACTAAGTTATATTCATATGCATAGAAGTATTATCAAGTGAATTATAGTTCATTATGAAAATTCTTACAAGAAAAAATGAAATCAACATATTTTTTGTTAAATAATATCTTTTATTGATAAATACAAATGTATGGTTTCCCACACAAGTCATGGGAATAACTATTTCAATAGAGAATAGGAAATAAACTATGCATTTAAAGATTTGAAATAGAAAGAAAAGAAGCATATGGAAAGAGTAGAGATCCATTATTGCTTGAATGGCAGATCCCAAGTTGCAAAGTTGCATCCTTGTCTAGCCCCTCCTCCTTGATTGCTCCAAAGGTTGTTTTCCTACTGCTCCAAGAATTCTTGCACAAGATGAGAGTGGTTGTGTTAGAGCTCAGGACTTGTAATCTCTATTTTATTGTTGGATCATTCTATTTGATGTCATAGTATGTGGACTGAAATTGACTCCCACAAGGGCGGATCCCAACATAATACCCTCATGTTATAAGAGGGATGTGAATGAAATGAAACATCATATTTATCAACTATAACAAGTATCCATCACCAATGATGGTGAGTTGCTAAATATCATTGTCATAAATGACAAATGCTTGCTAAATCATAACTCAATAGAAGAAGGATAGCTCCAAGACAATCATAAGCTATTTTAGAAGTCACAAAATGTACTGTCCATAGATGTTTAAGAAAGGAAGGACACATTTCCTTATCTTGTAGTTTTAGTTTCTTATGACTGGCTGTCAAGAATAGTAATGAGAGCAAGAGATAATGCAACGTTAGTAGCAATCATAAATGTCATGCCTGAGGGATAGGTAAGTGCACCAAGATGGTTCCCAAAAAGGGGGCTTAAGTGGTTACTTTTTTTTCTGAAATTAGGAAATACTAACCTTGGACATGAATTGAGGATAATTACACTCAAAATATTGAGATGGAAAGGATCGAAGTGCTCCAATTCTACTTTCTAAACTACTAATTTATTTTGAAAATGGTTGAGATTAATGGGTTCAAATGAGGGACGTACACAAATTGGTGCTATTTTTGTAAGAAAAATATAACATAGCAACTCTTGTACGACCCTAGTACAGTGAAATTTTTTTTAGTATTTTTAAAATTGCTATGGTCAAAACTTAGCTAACAGTGTGTAGTTGATGCACATTTTTTTTGATAATTTTTTAATGAATGTTTTATTTTTTACTAATTTTAGAAGTGGAAACTTCCTTAAAAAATAGAATTTTGGTCATTCTACCCTTGCAAATTTTGGAAACTAATTGAATTTTTTTTAACAAAATAAATTTGTAGAATGGAGTCTAGTTTCTAAAAATGTAATTTGTTTGAAATTTCGATGAACGGTTAATTTATAATGAAAAAAGCACCAAACACTACATTTTCCAAAAAATAGACATACAAACAAAAGAAATTATGGATGAAAGGCTTAAAATTGTCAAAAAGTGAAAAAATTACATCGTTCGATAGCTAAGAGAGAACCTAACATTACACAAATGTTTGATTTGTTTGATATTGAACCACGTGAAATCCTGATGGTGAGCACGAACCTATTTATGTGAAATATTGTAGAATTTGCAAAAGCATGTCTCTGGTTGTTGGGAATTCCCTCCAAGCCTTTGGGTTGGTATTCCAAGAAAAATAACAATCCCAAAGCTTGGAGATTCCCAAAGAAAGATATAGCACATGCGCGTTATAACGCAAGCACATTATAACACTAGCACGTTATAACATACTCACATTATATCTCAGTTTTGACTTAGTTTTTTTCATTTGTGGGGAGCATGTCTAGCAATACATAACATGATTGTGGTATAATGCGCTTGCATTATGTCTTGATTTATGTTAAATGCTACTCTATTGAATGTATGTTTATATATTTGTATGTTTGTATGTACATGTATGCTTGTATGTCATGTATGTATGTATGCCTATATGTATCAATGCATGTATATTGTATGTATGGTTATTTGTATGTAACTTTGTATCTACACATGTAAATATATGCTTGTATCAATGTAGGATTGTATGTACATATGTATTATGCTTTTATGCATGTATTTATGTATATCTTTAGAGGGAGGGAGAATTTTAAGAGAGAGAGAGAGATCTAGAGAGAGGGAGAGGGTGTGGAAGTGAGATTTTAAGAGAGAGGGAGTGGGAGAGAAGGGGTTGGAGTGAGAGGGACTTAGCTAGGTAGGGTGGGAGGGATAAATGTATTGAGAGAGAGAAAGAGGGGGGTGGGAGAGAGAGAATTGAGAGAGAGGGAGAGAGAGAGAGAGTATTGTAGGTAGGCTGCCAAAGGGAGAGACTTGAGAGTGTGAGGGAGGGTGAGAGGAAGATACTTGAGAGATAGGTAGTGGGATGGAGTGCAAGAGGGAGGGAGTGGGAGAGAGAGGGAGTGTGAGTGAGAGACCTAAGAGATAGAGAGGTTGTGGGGGGGAGTGACTTGATAGAGGGAGTGAAAGAGGGGATGGAGTGAGAGGGACTTATGTAGGGTGGGAGGGATAGATAGATAGAGAGAGAGAGAGGGTTACCTAGGTAGGTTTCTAGAGGGAGAGACCTCAGAGAGAGACAGGGTGGGAGGGAGAGACATGACAGAGAGGGAGAGAGAGGAAGTGGGAAAGAGTGGGAGGGAGATAGAGACAAAGAGAGATATAGAGGGAGCAAGAGAGGGTGGTAGGGATTGATTGAACAAGATGTAAGTAGAAAGAGGGAGAGGGTAGATAGAGACAGGGTAGGAGAGAGGGAGGGAGGGAGAGGTGAGATGTATAGATATAAAGAAAGTGATAGGGGTTGAGGGATTAGGGTGGAGGACTTATAGAAAATAAAAGTAAAATTTAAATTTGTGGAGTAAAAGTGAAAATTTAAAAGGGTAAAGTAAAGAGTATTTTCTTAAAATTTAAAGTATAAAATTAAAAGGTAAAGTAAAATGCAAAAATAGCTAATTAAAATGCAAAATAAAGGAATTTAAAGTTTAGGGTTTAAGGTTGAGGGATGGATATATAGAGAGAAGGAAAGAAGACAATGGACGTACATGGATATATGAGGGTTGAGGATCAAATGTATAGGGTAGAGGGTTGAGAATATAGGGTATAGGGGTGACAACATATAGGGTTGAGGGTACATATGGTTGAAGGATTTGGCGTTAAGTGTCCAATGTATAGGGTAGAGGGTATCGAGGTTGAGGGTTTAGGGTTTAAGGATTGAGGATTGAGGGATTAAGGGTTGAGGGTTGAGAATTGAGGGTTGGGTGTTTAATGTATAGGGTAGAGGGTTTAAGGGTTGAGGGTTGAGGGTTTAAGGTTGAGGGTAGAGGATTGAGGGTATAGGGTTAGGGGATTAGGGTTGAGGGTCCAATGTATAGAGTAGAGGGTATAGGGTTTGAGGGATTAGGGTTTAAGGGTTGAGTGATTAAGGTTCCAGAGGGTTGAGGTATTAGGGTAGAGAGTTTACTAAGTGGGTTTAAGTGTTTAAGGGTTGAGGGATTAGGGTTAAGGGTAGAGGGTAGAGCATTGAGGGTAGAGGTTTTAGGGGTTTAGGGTTTAATGGTTAAGGTTTGAGTGTTTAAGGGTTTATAGGGTAGATGGTAGAGGGTAGAGGGTTTAAGGTTTGAGGGTTTAAGGTTGAGGGTAGAGGATTGAGGGTATACAATTGGGGGATTAGGGTTGAGGTTCCAATGTATAGGGTAGAGGGTATAGGGGTTGAGGTATTATGATTAAAGGGTTGAGGGATTAACGTTCAAAAGGTTTGAGGGTTATGGTAGAGAGTTCGCTAAGTGGTTTTAAGCATTTAAGGGTTGAGGGATTAGGGTTGAGGGTAGAGGGTAGAGGATTTAGGGTAGATGGTATATGGTTTAAGGGTTTAAGGGTTTAGGGTTTAAGGGTTTAGGGTTTAGGGTTTAGGGTTTAGGGTTTAGGGTTGAGTGTTTAAGGTTTTATAGGGTAGAGGGTAGAGGGTAGAGTGTTTAAAGGTTGAGGGTTTAAGGTTGAGGGTAGAGGATTGAGGGTATAGGTTTGGGGGATTAGGGTTGAGCATCCAATGTATAGGGTATAGGGCATACAAGTTGAGGGATTATGGCTTAAGGGTTGAGGGATTAAGGGTCAAGAGGGTTGAGGGATTAGGGTAGGGAGTTTACTATGTGGGTTTAAGGGTTTAAGGGTTGAAGGATTAGGGTTGAGGGTAAAGGGTAGAGGATTGAGGTTAGAGGGTAGAGTGTTTAAGGGTTTAGGTTTTAAGGGTTGATGGTTTATGGTTGAGTGTTTAAGGGTTTATAGGGTAGAGGGTAGAGGGTAGAGGCTTTAAGGGTTGAGGGTTTAAGGTTGAGTGTAGAGGATTGAGGGTATAGGGTTGGTGGATTAGGGTTGAGGGTTCAATGTATAGGTTAGAGAGTATAGGGGTTGAGGGATTAGGGTTTAAGTGTTGAGGGATTAACAGTCAAGAGAGTTGAGGGATTAAGGTAGAGAATTTAATAAGTGGGTTTAAGGGTTTAAGGTTTGAGGTCTTATGGTTGAGGGTAGAGGGTAGAGGGTAGAGGGTAGAGGATTGAGGGTAGGGGGTAGGGGGTTTAAGGGTTTAGGGTTTAAGGCTCGAGGGTTTACGATTTAGGGTTGAGTTTTTAAGGGTTTATGGGGTAGATGGTAGAGGGTAGAGGGTATAGGGCTTGAGGGATTAGGGTTTAAGGGTTGAGGGATTAAGGGTGAAGAGGGTTAAGGGATTAGGGTAGAGATTTTACTAAGTGGGTTTAAGGGTTTAATGGTTGTGGGATTAGGATTGAGGGTAGAGGGTAGAGGATTAAGGGTATAGGGTAGAGGTTTTAAGTGTTTAGGGTTTAAGGCTTTAGGGTTTAGGCTTTAGGTTCAATTTTTTAAGGGTTTATAGGCTATATTGTAGAGGGTAGAGGGTTTAAGGTTTAGGGTAGAGGATTGATGGTATAGGGTTGGGGGATTAGGGTATAGGGGTTGAGGGATTAGAGCTTAAGGGTTGAGGGATTAAGGGTCAAGAGGGTTCAAGGATAAGGGTGGAGAGTTTACTAAGTGGGTTTAAGTGTTTAAGGGTTGATGGATTAGGGTTGAGGGTAATGGGTAGAGAGTTTAAGGGTTTAGGGTTTAAGCGTTGAGGGTTTAGGGTTTAGGGTTCAGTGTTTAAGGATTTATAAGGTAGATATTAGAGGGTATAGGGTTTAAGATTAAGGTTAGAGGATTGAGGGTATAGGGTTGGGCAATTAGGGATGAGGTTCCAATGTATAGGGTGGAGGGTATAGAGGTTGATGGATTAGGGTTTAAGGGTTGAGGGATTAAGGGTCAAAAGGGTTAATGGATTGGGGTAGAGATTTTACTAAGTGGTTTTAAGGGTTTAAGGGTTGAGGGATTAGGATTGATAGTAGATGGTAGAGGATTGAGTGTAGAGGGTAGAGGTTTTAGGGTTTAGGTTTGATTTTTTAAGCATTTATAGGGTATATTGTAGAGGGTAGATGGTTTAAGGGTTTAGGGTAGAGGATTGAGGGTATAGGTTTGGGGGATTATGGTTGAGGGTCCAATGTATAGGGTAGAGGGTATAGGGTTTGAGGGATTGGGGTAGAGAGTTTACTAAGTGGGTTTAAGGATTGAGGGTTTAGGGTTAAGGGTAGAGGGTGGAGGATTGAGGGTAGAGGGTAAAGAGTTTAAGGATTTAGCATTTAAGGGTTGAGGGTTTAGGGTTGAGTGTTTAAGGGTTTATAGGGTAGATATTAGAGGGTAGATGGTTTAAGGTTGAGGGTATAGGATTGAGGGTATAGGGTTGGGGGATTAGGTTTGAGGGTCCAATGTATAGGGTAGAGGGTATAGGGGTTGAGGGATTATGGTTTAAGGGTTGAGGGATTAAGGGTCAAGAGGGTTGAGGGATTAGGATAGAGAGTTTACTAAGTGGGTTTAAGGGTTTAAGGTTTGAGGGATTAGGGTTGAGGGTAGAGGGTAGAGGATTGAGGGTAGTGGGTAGAGGGTTTAAGGGTTTAGGGTCTAAGGGTTGAGGGTTGAGGTTTTAGGGTTTAGTGTTTAAGTGTTTATAGGGTAGAGGGTAGATGGTTGAGTGTTTAAGGGTTGATGGTATAGGGTTTTGGGATTGGGGTTGAGGGATTAGGGATTAGGGTTTAAGGGTTGAGGGATTAAGGGTCAAGAGGGTTGATAGATTAGGGTAGAGAGTTTACTAAGTGGGTTTAAGGGTTTAAGGGTTGAGGTATTAGGGTTGAGTGTAGAGGATTGAGTGTATAGGGTTGGGGGATCGATTAAAGTCTATCTCATCGAAATCCTCAAGAGATTAAAGATTCAGGATTCAGATAAAGGATAAAGATCCGAGATAATCAGTAAAATAAAGGATAAAAATTAAATACAAAATAAAATAAAAGTCCAGAGATTCAAATTCCGTCGAAAAAACCATCCGGATTCAGAGTCCACTTATCGGATTCCGGTCAGAAAGAAAAAATAAAGATCCGTAAATGAAATTAAAAGGAAAAAATCAGGGAAAGGAAAACAAAAAGTCGAGAAAGATCGATCGTTCCGGTCCGGTCCGAAAGAGATCAGGCGCATCAAATCAGGATCCGTCAAATCAAAAAGCATCAAATCATCGGCGTCGAAGATCGCTTGCGGCATCAATCCGTCAGATCAAAATCCGGAAATCAAAATCCGAAACATCAGGATCAGGATCACGTCCAGATCCAAATCAAAATCAAAATCAGAAATCCATCTTTGAGATCAAATCATCAAATCAAGCAATCATCAGATCCAGATCAGGATCCGGAAATCAAAATCGAAATCAAATCCAGATCCAGAGATCCAAAATCGAAAAATCATCGATAAAGATCGAAAAATCGAAAATCATCCGAACAAACAAAATCGGCATCAAATCCAGGGTCTATCAAAATCAAAAATCAAATCCGTTAATCATCCAGAGTCAAATCAAAAATCATCGTCGCATCCGCTTTTTCAGCATCAATCAAAATCAAATATTCAGGATCAAAATGGATCCGGTAAATCAAAACCAAAATCATCAATCGAGAGATCGAGATCAGGATCGCGTCAAGATTCGAGCATCCAGATCAAATCCAGGATCAAATCAAAAAA
Source organism: Sequoia sempervirens (assembly GCA_007258455.2). Lineage (NCBI taxonomy): Eukaryota > Viridiplantae > Streptophyta > Pinopsida > Cupressales > Cupressaceae > Sequoia > Sequoia sempervirens. The sequence continues at coordinate 60,687,679 of VDFB02271358.1, read as the reverse complement.
TAAATCAGGATCAGATCAAAATCCGGAAATCGCGTCAAAATCAAATAAATCATCGCGAGATCAAAATCGAAAAATCAAATCGAAGAGATAGAGGGTAGATGATAGAGGGTATAAGGGTTAAGGGTAGAGGAGAGATACAATTAGGGTTTAAGGGTTGAGGGTATAAGGGTTAAAGGTAGAGGGTAGAGGGGAGAGAGTTACAATTAGGGTATAAGGGTAGAAGGAAAAGAGATAGAATTAGTGTATATAGGGTATAGACAAAGAGAGGGAAAATAAATCTATTAAAAAAACTTCTCATAACACGAGTGCATTTTGAAGTAGAGATATGAACATTTTTAGGTAGAAATAATGCGCTCACGTTATAATGTGAGCACGTTATAATGTGAGCACATTATAAAATGAGCACATTTTGTCTTGCACTAAAAATGGTAAAATACTTAATATACCTATGATCTCAAGGCCCACATTCTACATATTCTCTTGGTTCTATGCATGCTCCGACAAAAAGTAGCTTTTTGATGATGTTGTGAAGTGTGCATGCATGTTTTTCACATTCCACCACCTTTTTCAAGATCTTCCCACCACCGTTGCATGAAATGGCAGAGTTTTCATGTTGAAAGGAATATACTACTAGTTCAAGTTTGAATTCTAGTGAAAACGGATATACAATTGAAGTTTGGAGGGGAACAAGCTTTTGAAAAAGTCAAATTGTTGAGCAGTTTGAAGAAAGAAGAAGCTAAGGATACATAATTGGGTAGAACTCCTCCATTTGAGACTCTAATTTTTTAGGTATGTGAAGTCTTTACAGATTTTCTTCCATTCTATTATGGCTTTCTTTCATTTTTGTTATTTTGCATATTCCATGTTGATCAGTGGGTGTTTGTCATTATAACCTTAGGTTGTCAATGCACATTTAAAATTACACAATTCTATACACTTTCCAATTACATTTTTAAACCACATCTCTTTGAGGCATTTTGTTATTTAACAATTGACTTACCTTGTGTATGCTTCCACATTTTGTATACACATATATATGACATACATTTTAAGGAAGTAAAATAAAACATCATTTCTTAATCCTTTATTATGGATGTGCACACCACTCTTCAAATCTTTCATTGAGGTATTTTTTCAAATAGTTATACCAAGCAACTAATTTCCTTGTCTATGCTACCAAATTTTCCATACATGTCTCTAAAAAATTGGAATATAATCCTCCCACATTGATAGATCTAAGTAACAATTTTGGTTTTCATCACTATTTCTAAATTTACCTCATCACTAAACCTACCTCATCACTTTTAGTTGTGATATATTTTAAATTTTACTTTGATACATCACCATGAGACCCCATTTCTATGATGCATACACTATCCCTACCTTCTCAACCCTACTGAATGCTCCACTAGCTTGCCAATGCGGTAGGGTTGAGAAGGTAGGGGCAACATATGCCTCAGAGAAATGGGGTCTCACGGTGATGTTGAGAAGGTAGGGGTCATGTATGCCTTATAGAAATGGGGTCTCACAATGATGTATATCACCATGAGGCCCTATTTCTATGAGGCATATGCTACCTCTACCTTCTCAACCCTACTGCATTGGCAAGCTAGTGAGTGAGCTAGCTTGCCAATGCTCCACTAGCTTGCCAATAGGGTAGGGTTGAGAAGGTAGGTGTAGCATGACAAAAATCTAGGTGGTGAATACCCCAACCAACTCAAAATGATTGGATTATTCAAAACAAGAAACCAACTCCTTAAACACTATACACTCAACTTATCCTAAACACACACCTAAAGGCTTATAGCCCTCCAAAACTACTTTTTCTAAATATCTTTTAGAGAAGGCCATATAGAGACCTAAGAAACATCATCTGAGACAAAATTCAACTCCTAACACAACATACCAAAAGGTTCTAAGAGGTTTATTTGCAACAGTATTGAAAACTAATAGGTTGCCCTGCCTTTTAGGCCACCAAATAGCTCTCTTTTACAAATGAGGTACCTCCATAACACTTTTTTTTCACCAAATCTCAATTAATAGTCACTAAATGTGTTAAAAAAAAACTAATTCCACCATTATTTCTCAGAGCCTTGACCTATAAAATGATGTACCACCAAACCCTCGACTTTCATGGAAATAACCTAGGGTTTATTGAAAGTCTTGACAACCAGGCTTACCAAACCTCACCAATACCAACAACACCTCAAAAATACGCTGCACAAACTCAAACAACCATTACATGGAAGGTTCCTTCAAAATTTAATCAAAACCATTCCTTAAAACCCCATTTACACAAGGAAAACAATGTAATTATGCCCTACAACATCACCCAATTTCAAGCAACTTACTTCCTTTACCTTCACAACCATGTGGACACCTAACCACAATGTAGGCCTCATAGAAATGGGGTCTCATGATGATGTACATCACCATGAGAGCCCATTTCTATGAGGCATATGCTGCCCCTACCTTCTCAACCCTACTACATTGGTAGGCTAGTGAGTGAGCTAGCTTGCCAATACTGCACCAGCTTTCCAAGGAATTTGAATTCACATGCCTTGTTCATGTTTCCATTTTGATCCTATCTTGTAATCATGGCATGCCCCTACACCACCTTTTTCTATGCGATAAATATTCTTGTATAGGATGATTGTAAGTATTTTTTATGAAGCCTTGAATGACATATATTTCATTTATTTGAATAGATAAATATTTTAGGAACAAATATTCATCTCATTACCATGCTACAGGTAAAATTATTGTCCATTCCAAAGAAATTAAGAAGGAATAAACTAACAAATGAAGAGTATGAAACCTTCAAAGAAAAAGAGAGAGAACGGGTGTTGCCATATCATGAAAAGAAGAAATTGGGTACTATTGACCAAAACAAGCCAACTGAAGAGGAACCTCAACTGTCAAAAAGAGAACAGGAATTGGTGGCACAAAGGGCACAAATGCAAAAGCATTGTGGTAAGAAAAATTTAGATACCACAATTGGAGACACACCCTCTATGACAAGTGAATACGAAGGGACACCATTAAGCACAAGTGAATATGGAGGGACACCAGCTACTACAAGTGAATATAGAGGGACACCATTCAACACATCTCAAGTTGAGAGTACATCATCACTCAAATTTGATGAAGAAGATATGCCATGATCCCCACGTGAACCTCAAGGTATATCTTCTACTCCACCCTTGATCAAAGGAACACAATCTATCCCACCTCAATTAAATATTGATGAAATTCCTAATGTTGAGATGTATGTACTTAGGAGAACACCACCTAGAATTTTGCGTAGAAAGAAAAAGTATTTGATTAATATTGATGAGGATATTTTGCAGTGCATGGAAGGTAAGATTCGACATGCATTTGTAGAAGATATGATAATAAGATTTGGAAATCATTCATTTAAAGGCTAAATGAGACCACAAGATGTCAACTATTTGTTGAAATGATGCGGGGTATAAAGTATAGAAACATCATGAAGACTCTTGGGTTGAGAACATCAAATGCATCAAGTGAAAATATTATTGTGAAGAATCTAATGGATGCATATGAGAGTGTGGGTAAGACCTCACTCTCAAAGGATAGTAATGTCACCCAATGTGTCATTACATTGACTTTGGTAAATAGTAAAACAAAGAGAGATCATCTCATTAGAAAGATGAGTGAACAAATGAGAATTAATAGAAAAACTTTATCAAAAGTCATTCAAAGGTGGCAAAGCATTGAGGGCACCAATTCAAATGAATTATGAGAATTCTCAGGGAAACTACCACAAAAAGATAAAAAAGTTTTTGAAGCATTAAGAACACTAATTGAAGAGTATTGGAAGAATAACACAAGGCCATCTCTGAATCCAATGGATTTGGTAAGAAGGAGAATCGGTAGTTAGAACCATGAGCCATATCCAAAGCATTTTTTGGATATGACTCAAACCCAATTCTTTCATAAATTTCTAAAAAATTATCCTCAAATTAATGTTTTTCAATTATTTTTTGAAATGCTTAAGCCTTTTTATGTCAAGATAAATCACATAAGCACTACTTGTTGTTGTAGAATACATATTGAATTCTCTAACCATTATGATGTTTATCATTCCATATGTTTAGATTTGTGTACTAACAATGTTATGTAGGATTGTGGCATAGAAGCCCCACCAAAATCTTCAAGAGAGTTCTTATCAAAATTTTATGTGAAATAGAGGATGGACAAATATTCTACTGTACAACATACTTGGATGGTTCATGTGAGCATTGTGGTGGCTTGCAGTGTATGCAAGTATGTAAACATATGGTAAGCATAGATGAGGTGGGACAAAAACTAGTAGAGTTAGGGAAGTATAAAATAGTGGCATACGCTACAAAAGATGGGTATCAAGAAAAAAATGTGTGATTTGGTTATTCAGAAGATTACAGTGTATCAAATTATGTCCATGTTTCATGACAATATAGTGTATGAGTATGCAAGGCAATCCCATAGAGTCTGATGGATGGACATGCAATTCAAGCTATGCAAGAAAATATTTCCAGTTGGTAGTATAGTATCAGTGGTTGACTTTGTAGAGAACTACACTCTACAAAGAACCAAAGGAAGGTATTGAGGGAGTATCACTTTTCTATTAGTGATGATTGCACACATTCTTCAGAGTTCATGCAAGTTTTCTTTTAGATGTTCTATAGTGATTTGGCTCAGAGGGGAATAGCATATAGTCAACATATAATATGGTCAAATAACTATGCAAAATAGTTCAAGAACTCATGCATGTTCTACTGGTTAAGGAGGATGCATGCCATTACAAGTGTTCAACATATGTGGATCTTTTGTGAGGTTAGTCATGGAAAGGGGAAGCATGATGATATAGGAGCATGCGTGGAAAGAGTATTAACATGAGAAGAGTTAAAGTATAAAGATAGTGCAAAGTTGATAGATGCAAGATCAATCATTGAGTAGTGTAATGCTTTGATGGGTCTGGGTAATGAAGGTACATCTTTAGTTCATAGATTTTTCTCTTGATGGATGATACTAACATTACACCATATGAGGATTGTTGTACACTAATAGGATCAAGTGAGATACACCCTTTCCTTAGCTCAAATGAAATTTCAAGGAGTATCGATACATGAAAGATGGCATGGTTTTGTTATTCATGTACAATGCAAGCCTAGAATGATTATGAGTAAGGGGAGTGGGTTGACAAATGGTTGACAAGTTATCTTAGATCACTTCACATGTATCACCCTTTGGTGGAATTGGAACTAACATAGATGGAATCATTGGTCGACTTTGACCATGTATTAGATCTAGTTCAACCAGGTAATTTATCTACTTGCTTAGTTTTCAAAATTCCATGTTGTTATCTTACTTTGTAGTGTATTCGTAATTTTGACTAATTTCAAGAGATTTTCTAAACATATCAATCTAGGGCATGTTTATGTAGTTACTGCAAATGAAGACAATGAAGAGCAAACAAAATATTACTTGTGTCATCATGTTGAGGCCAAAAATAAATTGGAGGCCCTAGTTATAGATGGAGAAAACATCAAATACCCTCTAGGCTCAGTTGTTGTTACGTGAATGTGGCCTATAAGGTACCCACATAAGACTATTAAATATTGGTTGTTTCAAGACTTTGACACACATCATAAGATTCTCCATTACTCAAACCTTGTCATGGTATCCAATGTTTATTTGAAAAAATATGGAGGTAGAAATTTGAACAAGACCTTGTGGAAGGTCCATGAGTCTAACCATGAGGCAATACTTGACACAATAAAGAGTAGAGAAGACCCAAATGGTTCATTAGATTAATTTGTAAGTATGGACATCAGTTCTTACTAATTTATATTTGTATGCACATTAATTTTTTTCATGCTAATGCTATCATCTTCTTTTACTTTTCCTATTTGTAAGTAAGGTAGAAAAAATTGATTGGTGTCCCCTTGCAAAAAATGCAGATTTATGAGCCATCCAAGATAATCTCAGCTAGAAAAGTGATGCAACATCCTTATTTTGATGATCTTGACAAATTTCATTTATGATTTTAAGCCATTACAAAAGTGTGTGCGAAGCTTGGTGAGGGAATTTCAAGTTATTCATTTGAAGTTAACCTTATCATGAGCACCTATGATGTAGACTTTCTAAGAGCATCTCAAATTTCAAGTTATTCTATTCATGAGAGGTGTTGTGTGCAATAGGTATCTTGGAAATCCCAGTGAAGATGTATAACCATGAGTGGATAAGTTGAGAGATTTGCATGCCTATCTATAAGTTCCTTCCATCTATTTTAATTCCATTTCCATTTTGGATGCTCTTTCTTTTTCTTCCTTTACTTTGCGTATTTGTTTAAGTAAACTACTAAAAATTGATTGGTCTCTTGTTGCAGAAAATGTTGATTTATGAGCCATCGAAGAGAATCTCAGCCAAAAAAGCAATGCAACATCCTTATTTTGATGATCTTGACAAATCTCAATTCTGATTTGAAGCCATTATAAAAGAGTGTGTGAAGCTTAGCGAGGGAATCTCAAGTTACTCATTTGAAGTTAACCTCATAATGAGCACCTATGATGTAGACATTATAAGATAATCTTGAATGTATGAGTGACATTGTAAAATATCTATGAGAATGAAGTACCTAAGGCATTGTAATGAGATTTACTCAAATATTGAAATTTTGGAGTTTATGTTTGGTGTAGGAGCACCTTGTTCTCTAAATGCATTTAATAGGAAAATTTTCAAAATTTGAATTTTCAAATGTAAAAAATATGAAAAAGGTCATGTGAAGGTCATATTTAATGTATTCAAAGTCTCAAACAGGTCATTAGGTGATTAGAGAAGTGATATTTCACAAAAGTTGTCATTTGGTGTAAAAATGCAAAACTTGCATTAGTTGCACAATTGCAAAATTATAGAAGATGAAGAGTCCTCTTGTTAGAAAAGGTAGTTAGTCAATGGAAGATGTAGGGGAAACATTCATAACTAATTGGAATAGCTATATGAAGCATTGTAAAGTCGTGGAAATGAGAAAAACATGTTTTCTTGAAGAAATTAGTAAATAAAGCACCTTGTTTTCTGTATTTGCAACACTTTTCCTTTTTTTTTCAAGCTTGTGTGGATTGTAAAAAACCTTATAGTTTGATTTTTTATTATTTTTCTTTAGAGAAAGGATTTAGGTTACTTTTGAAACTATTTTTAAGTCTTTTAACTCAGATTTCAGGAAATAAGAAAATTTTTATCATAATTGGGTTGTAACCCTCAATAAGGGTTTTGAGAGTCCATTAAGTGATACAAATTCCATTCCACCATTGTAGGGTTAAGTAGGTCAATGGAATGGATTGAGATTAGGTTTCTTTTAATTTGAATATGTGTGTAGATTCTAGGGAAGACATGAATGTGAAGTTTTGCTGCTGATCTAGATAAATTTTTAAGTTTTCACACAAGAAATGGTGCCTACAAACTAGGGTTTGGAGAAATGACAGTTGTAGAGGCTTGATGGTAGTTTGATTACTATATGCAGACATATTCCAAAATTTTGAATTCATTTACAAGTTTTAATGAGGTTTGGTAAGTGAGTTTTTAATAAACCTCAATTTTCTTGATCCTATAAGGCAATTTGATGAGGGTTTTGTTGTTTGCTGTTATATTGAAACTATTAAACTATAAAAGTGAAATATTTGAAGGTTTTGAGACTTGATACACTACTACCCGAGGTTATTTTATGGTTTGGAGTTGATTTCTTGATAGTTGCTTCACAAAATTGACCTAATTTGAGGCACTTTCTAGCGAACAATTTATTGTTCTTAGAAAATTTCCAAAATAACTTCTTCAAAGCTTTTGTTATGTATTAGTAGATTAAAATGGGTTTCTAAATATGTATTGGGTCCATGGAAACAAAAAGAGATTGAAAAAGAATCACAAAACAAGAAAACTACATTGTCCACAAGGCCAATTTGGCCAAATTAACAAAGCAACCCCCCTTTATTCTTCCTATCACATGCAAACCACCATTGTGTAGGATTAAATAGTCTACCAAACCACCATTTCATCCACTTTTAGGGTGTGATAATCCTTCTAACATAACAAACCCAAAAACCCTCTTATTTCACAAGTTAGGCAAGGGTTTTAGTGAAAACCCATACTCCAAACCTTCCCACAGCCAACCAAAGCTTGAAACACCTTCAAAAAGGTTTGAAAAAGCTTAAAAGTTCAAGAGAAATTTCTTCCCCCAAAGATTTCTTCAAACCCTGGCACTAAACCACCATTTTCTACTAAAAAATGCACCACTTAACATCTAGGGAATCACCTAAAAACCATCTATTCACCTCCCTTGCACACATGTTTTATAACCCTAACTAAGCCTTTCCACTAAGTTACACAAGTATAAAGTGGGTGGAAGGCTTGATATGACATTTTAATGCACTCAAAACCCTTAAAATAGGGTATATAGACTGACCCTCAGTAATTAGCTTCTAAAATGCACAAAATCTCTTGAAATCCAACCAAACCAAAACTAAAATGGAGTTAATTCTTCTTCCCACTGAATTTCATCCAAAAAAGAGCACAATCACCATATACAAAATTGTGCATTTCAAGGAAACATCAAATTTTTGGTAAAAATACAAAAAATTGCAAGGAAACAGTGAATTTTATTGATCTTCTTCTAACTATATGGTAAATTTATGCTATGAATGGTACATTTACACTAGGCATGGTCCTCTTTCACACCGAAGCATGTAGAATAGCTCTGAGCTACATTCAACCAACTCAATCCCTTAAGGGTTCAAAGTGCAAAAAGGAAGCAATCTTTGACAGGTTATTACTCAGAAACTGTGGTGCTTACAAAATCTCTGTCTGAGCCTATAAGATAATGTTGGGACCCTATACAATAACCTCTCTCAATTTTTTATTATCTTGAATTGGTTTTCCCGTGGTGTCCATTTTTCACTTGATGAAAAAAGTTTCAAATGCAAGTAGTGCAAAGTTGCAAAGTGGTGCAACTTTTGTTTTGAAACTCATGTGACCAAATGGACTATTCCAATGCATTTGAATATGTATGTTTACACTAGGCATAGTACTCTTTCATACCCAAATGAATCGCTTTGAGCAATGTTCAACAGATTGATCCCTTAAGAGTCCAAAGTGCAAAATGGCTGCAAACTTTAACATGTTGTTACTCAGATACTGTGATGCTTAGAAAATTTTCATCTAATCCTATGGGATCATGATGGGGCCCTCTACAATAACCTCTCTTAGTTTTTACTATCTTGGAGGCATTTTCCCGTGGTGGCAAATTTTCACTTGGGCAAAAAGTTGTCAAATGCAAGTAGTTAAAAGTTGCAAAGTGGTGCAACTTTCATTCTACAACTCGTGTAACCAAATGGACTATTCAAAATAATCTAAATATGAATTTTTACACTATGAATGGTCTTATTTAACACCCAAACATGTGGAATCACTCTGAGCTACGTTCAACCAGATCGATCCCTTAAGAGTCCAAAGTGCAAAATGGCTACAAACTTCAGCATGTTGTTAATCGGATACTGTGATGCTCAAAAAATTATCGTCTAATCCTATGGGATTTTTTTGGGGCCCTCTACAATAACTTATCTTGGTTTTCACTGTCTCAAAGGAATTTTCCCATGGTGGAAAATTTTTACTTGGGAAAAAATTGTCAAATGCAGTAGTTGAAAGTTGCAAAGTGGTGCAACTTTCGTTCTACAATTCATGTGACCAAACACTGTTCAAACATGTCCAACTAGGTATGTTTATGCTATACATGTTCCTCTTTTGCATCCAAACATGTGGACTCACTCTGAGCTACGTTCAACCAGATCGATCCCTTAAGAGTCCAAAGTGCAAAATGGCTACACAATTCAACATGCTATTACTTGGATACCATGATGCTTAGAAACTTATCGCCTGATGCTATGGGATCAAGTTGGGCCCCTCTACAATAACCTCTCTTGGTTTTCACTATCTCGGAGGCATTTTCCTGTGATGGCAAATTTTCACTTGGAGAAAAAATTGTCAAATGCAAATAGTTGAAAGTTGCAAAGTGGTGCCACTTTCGTTCAACAACTCATGTGACCAAATGAACTATTCCAATGTGTCTAAATAGGTATGTTTACACTAGGAATGGTCTAATTTCTCACCCAAACATGCGGAATCGCTTCAAGCTTTGTTCAACTAGATCGATCCCTTAAAAGTCCAAAGTGCAAAATGGCTACAACTTCAGCATGTTGTTACTCAGATACCATGATGCTTAGAAACTTCTCGTTTGATCCTATAGGATCATGTTGGGCCCCTCTACAATAATCTCTCTTGGTTTTCTCTATCTTGAAGGCATTTTTACATGGTGGCAAATTTTCACTTGGAAAAGAAGTTGTCAAATGCTAGTCAAAAGTTGCAAAGTGGTGCAGCTTTCGTTCTACAATTCGTGTGAACAAACAGACTATTCTAGTGCATCTGAATAGGTATTTTTATGTTAGGAATGGTCCTCTTTTTCACCCAAACACATTGAATTTCTCTGAGCTACATTCAACTAGATCGATCCTTCAAGAGTCCAAAGTGGAAAATGGTTGCAAACTTCAACATGTTGTTACTCAGATACTGTGATGCTTAGAAAATTATCATCTAATCCTATGGGATTGAGTTGTGCCCCTCTACAATAACCACTTTTTGTTTTTTTATCTTCAAGTGGTTTTCCTGTGGTGGCAAATTTTCACTTCATGGAAAAAGTGTCAAGTACGAGCAATGCAAAGTTGCAAAGTGGTGCAACTTTTGTTCTGCAACTAGTGTAACCAAACAGACTATTACAACACATTCAAATAGGTATTTTTATGCTAGGAATGGTCTTATTTCACACCCAAACACATTGAATCACTTCGAGCTATGTTCAACTAGATCGATCCCTTAAGAGTCCAAAGTGCAAAATGGCTTCAAACTTCAGCATGTTGTTACTAGGATACTATGATGCTTAGAAACTTTTCATCCAATCCTATAGGATCATGTTTGGCCCCTCTACAATAACCTCTCTTATTTTTCTCTATCTCAAAGTAATTTTCCATTGGTGGCAAATTTTCACTTGGGGGGAAAGTTGTCAAATGCAAGTAGTTGAAAGTTGCAAAGTGGTGCAACTTTTGTTCTGCAACTCGTGTGACCAAATGGATTGTTTGAACACATATAGATGGGTATTTTTACACTATAAATTGTCTTTTTTTCACCCAAACACATGAAATAACTACAAGTTGTGTTCAACTAGCTCAATCCCTTAAGAGTCCAAAATGCAAAAAGGAAGCAAACTTTAACGGGCTATTACTCAGAAACCGTGATGCTTACGAACTCTCCATCTGAGCCTATGGGATCATTTTGTGCCCCTCTACAAAAAACTCTCTATTTTTTATTATCTCAAAGTAATTTTCATGTGGTGTCTAGTTTTCACTTGATAGAAAAAGTATCAAATGCAAGGAGTGTAAATTTGCAAATTGGTGCAACTTTCATTTTGTAATTCGTGTGACCAAAAAAACTACTTCAATGCATCCCCATAGGTAGGTTTATGCTCAAAATGGTCCTATTTTGTACCCAAACATGTGAAATTTCTCTGAGCTACACTCAACTGGCTTGATCCCTTATGATGGAATGCAAAATAATCAAAAAAAGAAACATACACATGATGGTTGAGAAATCTAAGTTTTCCACACAAAAAGTGTATGATCATTGGTGTAGAGCATCTTGTTCCTCCATCTAATGAAGTAGGTCTAGTTCAGTGGTTTTAGTCATGATAATGTCAAATAAGGCCATGATAGGCCATTTTGTAATGTTTCCTTTAGTTTTGAGTTAGTGTGGGGTCATTTGAGTCAATTATGTAAGTAGGATAGGGAGTAGGAATAAGAAAATAGAATTGGTAAAGGCATTGGAAGAGATTACTAATGCTACTCCTATTGAAAATTCAAAATATAGGCCTTAAAAGCAAGGCTAGATGAGGTGAAAAGAATAAATTGCTTGAGAATAAGTTAGAGTAGGTTGGAAATAGGGTGATGTTATGGATTTTGATGTGTTCAATAAGTTTGCAAAGATAGGGGAGGTCAAAAGTATGTTATGGCATGATGCCCTAGTTGGAAAAAGAGGGGTTTTGAATGAAAAAGAAAGGTTTGAGGGAGTAAAAGTGGGTAAAGTTAGGGGGAAGCATAATTTGGTGGTCAATTAAGTTTGTGTAGGAATATTTTTTGAGGTTGTATGAGGTCTGGATATGGGGTTTTCAATAAACCCTAGTGAAATTTGAGAAAAGTGAGGGTTTAGAGGATAGTGGGGTCAAAGGGCCAATCACACCCTAAAAGTTGTGGATTTTGTGGAATAGACCTATTAGGGGGTCTAGGACAACATTGAAGCACTAGGTTGAGGGTTTTGTTTCAAAAGAGTCTCATGGGATTTTGAGCCATGTGAAACTATGTGTTAAAGGGTGTTTGAAAGGAATGGGGGTTGGAGAGATTGTTTAGAAAATTTGAAAGTTATGTCAAGAAAGGTAGGTCGACTGACCTACTAGAGAGACTAGGTGAAAAACTGAAAACAAGCCAAGATAGTTACTTGGGGGAAGAAAAGTGGTTGGAAGTTCTTTTTATGGTGAAAGTGGATTGAAGGTTCTCCCTATCATTGCATCAATCATCCTCAAGTCTAGCAAGCACAAGACATTTTTCAATTATCCTCCTTGCCCTTAGAATAATATACAACCAATTTTAAATGCGTACAATGGTGGAACTTCAAAACATTTTATTTTTCCTCAATTAACAACTTTGGTTGTGAAGCATCTTGTCATTTTCATGTTTGAAATTATTTTTTATGCTTGAAAATTGGAGTCTCAGAGAAACAAGTGATTCTCTCACGTACATTTATTATTTGGTGTGATAAATAAATTTTCCATTGTTGAGTCCATTTCTTATTTGTATTATAAATTATAACTTGCTTTCTCTTGAGTCCATTTCCTATACAAGAAATAATATTGCAAAAAGTTGGCATATAAATCTTTTGACGTGTTTATATGGTGATGGATCAAGAACATAACAATTCATTATGCACTATGAGGACTATGTTGTGAAAATTTTTAAAGACTATTCAAGATAAACGTTTGTATGATAATGTGTCAAAAATTTAACTACTTCATCTACTATGAATATTATGTTTTGCAAGTGTTGTGAAGATTATGTATCCTTTGCTTAATTGAGTTGTTCCAATCAAAGGATTAAATATATTGGAATCTTTTTATGAATCATTTCATGGAAAACCAATTGAAAACATGTTTTTAACTTTTAGATAAAGTTTTTTATCATCAATCAATTAATATTCAAGATAAACCATGAAGGACAACAATGATCAATGCCAAGGAAAATTAATTAATAAGTATACAAGTGAATAAGTCAAGCATTTGCATGTGAATAAGGGAAGCACAAGTACTCAAAAACATGTAAGCCTTGAAGTATACACATGAATACATAGTATACAAAAATTAATACAAAGTATATGCATGAATACAAGTTATACACATGAAAACACGTAAGTCGCAAAGTATACATTACAATACACGTAAGTTGTAAAGCATACACTTGAATACACATAGCTCATATCTATTGAACCATAGATTTATAATGCAAATGTGAACACCATTGTTAAAAAATATTTGTATTAACAAAATATCCATGTAGGAATACATCAATATATATTGATATAAGTACAAAATATAGGTACAAAATAGCCATATAGGTTTACGAGAATGCCATATAGGCATACAACAAAGGGCTTTGGAATCAAAAGTCATCGCTCTCTATGCTCTCGAAATAAAATCTTTCCCTTTGCTTGTCGATCTGATGGTGATACATCTTTCACTCATTTATGCTACAGTTGAGGAGTTATCCTAGTGCTCCTCCTAGGGTTTAGTTCTTGGTCAAGTCTTATTTGTTACAATAAGAAGTAAAGACATTAATATATAGAAATTAAATTAAAAAAAGATATATTTAAGAAAATAATCACTTACCTCCATCTGATGAATACTCTCCATGAGGGAAATATTTGAATGCCCATGTTGATGCATGTTGAAGCCCTGTTTAAACCATCCAAATAGAAATTAAACTACGAATCAATAATGGTTTGATTTTTCACTAACTAACATCTATAGCAACAAATGTAAATTGAAATATAGTAATTTGCCTCGTACCTCCCCTATCAGAGCCATCAAGGATTCTATTGAAAATGAAACACTAATGTCAATTGCCTTCTAAACATTTGGAGTTTTCTTCACTTGCAACATCTGAAAATAAAACAATAATTTATTTAATCATGAAAACTACAATAGCGATCCAAGTCATGACTTATAATGTATGAGATAATGAAAAAATAATAATTACTTATTAAACTATATATGTTTTACTATCATGCTTACTATTTTCCCTATCCATGTCTTGTTTGAAAGCATGTGTTTTTAGTCTTTTACCCATAGTAGCAAGCTAGTGAACCATTTGATAAATTGCTTTTGTAGACATGTACGATAACTATGGTGGCATAGAGAAGGCAGTGAACTGTTTAAATGGGTTCTCGTGGTTATGGAATGCCATTACAAAAAAATGCATGTCATGGCTTTCCATCACCATAAGACCACATTTCTTTCAGGAATTTTTTTAGAAAGTTCATTTCCTTCTATATGGTATTATTTCTTAATATTATGCTTTAATAGAAATTTTTCCAAGCATCCATAGTTTGTTGGAAAGCACCTATTTTAGGATTTTAGCCATAGCAGCAAGCAAGTGAGTAGTTTGATAAAATGCTTTGGTACACATGTATGGAAAATGTGGTATCATAGAAAAGGTGGTGAGGAATTTGAATAAATTCCTCGAAGAGATGTGGTCTCATGGTGATGGAATGAGATTCCATCACCATGAGACCGCATTTCTTCAAGGCATTTTTTCAAACTACTAATTTCCTTGTCTATGCTATTGCTTACTATTATGATTTGATAGATTTTTTCCAAACATCCATAGTTTGTTGGAAAGCACCTTTTTTAAGCTTTTAGCCATAGTAGCAAGGAAATGAACTGTTTGATAAAATACTTTGTTAGACATCTATGGAAAATGTGGTAGCATAGAAAAGGTGGTGAGCTATTTGAGAAAGTGCCTCAAAGAAATTGGGTCTCATGGTGATGGACATCACCATGAAACTACATTTCTTTGAGGCATTTTTCCAAACAACTCATTGCCTTGTCTATGCTATTGCTTACTATTATTCTTTCATATATTCCTTCCATGCATCCATAGAATAGACAAGGAAATGAACTATTTGAAAATATGCCTCAGTAAAAAGTGGTCTCATGGAATGCTATAACAAGAAAATGCAATTGGAAGTTGCTCCTACTTATTACTTATGCTATGTGAAGTAATTGCATCATTGCTTATGTTGACTTTCTAAACAACTATATTGTAGTTGAAATTTTTTCATCTATCAATATAAAGTTATTAGTTATGGAATATGAAGTAATGCTTTGAGTTTGAAATATGTGCAATGCAACCTAATCAATGATATGAATATAAACTACACAAATCTATTAAGTACAATTCATTATTTAAACTCTTTATTCTATTCCCTACGTGTAGGTTTGACTAAATCCATTAGAACTGGGAGGTGTTCCCATGAAATCTCCAATATTAACCTATTCAACATCATAAATCACATATTAAAATACCATTCATCAAACAATGCTATTAACATGTATTAAATTCATAATTGTTTACTAGTTACATACCTCAATGGTAGGTGCAGTGGAGAAATAAGCAAGTGTAGGGCTAGAGTATCAAATATCAACACTGTGACCCTACAATTTTATTAAAATCATAAAACTAAATTAGTTAATCTTGCATTTCAAAATGAAAATTTAATAAATTAAATTCAATGAACGTGCTAACTTTTACCTTAGTATCAATGCCATATGCCTCATGTAAAATTTCAGCTTCCCTCTCCATCTCCATAGTTGTAGACAGATCTTGTGTAGCAGCCTCTTGAGTGTCGGTGGGGTCATATGAACAAGTCGCCCCACAAGATTGACATAAATGGGTTTGAAGGCCACCACTCAAAGAATCCCCTAGATGGCATTGTAGAATAGGGCTGGCATGTTGGATGACACTCTAGGTCAAAGACTTGATCACTTGCAAAGTCTCTACATCGGCACTCTCCTTTGCGATGGAATGGATAATGATGTGCTCATGAGGCAGCCTAGCAAGAGGTCATCTCCCTTGCTACGTAGGATCTGGTTGTGCACCAGGTCTATCTTGAGCCGACCCCCCACCTCTCGCCTGGAAGTCCCTCATATCAACATAATTTGGTATTTTGTTCAATATTAACTCATAGTATAGTTTCCTAAGGAAATATTGCGAGACCTCACAATTTTTCCACGGTGGGTAATCAAAAACCATGTACCACCTATCATAAAAAAGTTCCTAATCTATTGGTGGTGGCACTAATGAATAGGAAACCTCTTTTCATTGAGGGTAATATTTTGATTTGTGTGTGGGTCAGTGAATAATGAGAACAAATCACATTTTGTAATTTTTAAATCCTTTACATCTTTATATGATAATTTATCCATGTAGTAAACCCTAGCCACCTGCCTCGTATCTTGCCATCTAGTTATTTATTTGATAATTGAATCTAGATTTTTTAACATTTCTTTCAATGAAGTTACCAGGGTCAATATTTCCACGGTTGAACCATTTGGATCACTCAACCTCCTAATTAAATCCTCAATTTGTTTTTTATTGTTCTATATTTCACTCATTAAATTTTGTTGAGTCTCAAGAGGGTGTTGAGGGATTTGTTGATTAACTTGAGGATTTTATTGTTGAGGATTTTGTTCCTCTTGTTGTTGCTTTGTTTGTTGAGGATTTTGAGGTTTGCAGGTTCATTTGCATCTCCTATGAATTCAAAAATAAATATCAAATAAAACCTAAAACTAACAAATTCAAAACAAAAAGCAAAGAATCCTTAACTCTTAGACCTCTTCATTGACATGGAGCATCTTGGTGATGAAATACAAACCATTGATGAAGAAATTCACAAAATAGCTTCTCCTAGAATGTGAACATGAAATATTAGGGTTTTGGTTGTGGGAAACAAACAAAACACTGTCACAAGTAAAATGAATTCATTTTCTTTTTTTTGGTTTTAATAGGTCATATTGTGATCTCGTTATAGCATACTCACATTATGGGCTTGCTATGGTCGAGCCTCAGGCTCGACACACCAAGCCATAACGCAAATGTGTTATAAGACGAGTGTTATAAGTGAGTGCTGGCATTATGAATTTTCAAAAAGAAATTCAAAAAGTGGCCACAAATTGGCTACCCATCTACATGCACCTACCTGGACACCAAAAAATTAAGTAAAAATAATCTTTGATTGTCAGGTAAGAGGGCAGTTCATAGCCAAAGCAGTGAACATGAGACTTTGAGCATAAATTGATGACACTTAGAGGGTCTATAGCAACCAAAAAGAAAGTGAAAAGTAAAGATAATGGGCAATAAGCAAGACAAAACAGATAGTGGAGATGACTTTCCAAGATAGTCCACACACAAACAGGTAGCTTTTAAGTGAAAATGAAACCTAGTTTGAGACCCTAATCATGCCATTATATAGAAAGAAATGAAGATATCATAGTATCAGTGGCTGCATTTTCTTTTAATAGTGATATGCTCTTTGGTGGGATTTTTTGATCCTTTTTGTCAACTTCAAGCAAAAGTAGCTAGCATCTATCATGTTGTCAAGTTTAGATTGTTAATACGGTGAACTCTCATCTATGAACAAAGTTCATGAATTGGAAGATTTATTGGATAAAGCATGGGAAA
Organism: Sequoia sempervirens; assembly: GCA_007258455.2. Classification (NCBI taxonomy): domain Eukaryota; kingdom Viridiplantae; phylum Streptophyta; class Pinopsida; order Cupressales; family Cupressaceae; genus Sequoia; species Sequoia sempervirens. Next base: position 60,669,794 of record VDFB02271358.1, on the reverse strand, counting down.
AAGTGGCATGGTATGAAATTGAGTTAGGCATGGAATCCCAATTTCACCTTAATTTTTCTTTTCCAGTGTCTCAGGATAAAATTATAGATCATAATTCTCCAATGCTAATGCAATGTGGTCATGTGATTTGTGGTCATGTACTTTGCAAGGACAATCTATGAAACCTAGAAGCTTTTGGAACATCAAAAGCTCTGTCCAAATAACATTTACCATTGATAATATTTTCACCATGATTATCCTTGTATCCATAAATAGCATTTCTTATGGAAAAAAAACTCATGCTGCAGCAATAAACCATGTCTAGTAGATAGGGCGGTCTAGTACTTTGATGGTCAAAATGAGCAAGAATTGAGTTCAAAAAGTAAAAAATGCTATGCTTTTGTAGTTCTCGACAATTATTAATCATGGAAGTTAAGAGTCATAGTTGAAGATGACAATGTTAAATCTACCAAAGAATAATGGAATGAGGTAAGCAATAATTTTTCTCAGAAGACAGTGAAAAGATACAAATATTTCTTTAAAGCCCAGAACAAAGGATGGTAAAGACACAACCTCATAAATCCATGAAAACACAAGTTTGCAGGGGCCAAGTGTAGAGAATGAGGATTTTTCTTCATTATTTTTTCCAAAAATGCAAAAAAATACAACCATGGCCTAAAAAATGGATTTAAACCCACAAGACTTCCTCACCATTGCTTGCAAAAGAATCAAAGAATTGAGAATGAAATACACAAAAGAATCAAAGGTATTTTCATATTTTTCTACTTAGGTGGAGGCTTGAGATTGAGCAAAATGAAAATGAAATGTAGAAAATCAGAATATGCTCATTTTTTCTACTCAAATAGAGCTCGAAATGAGCACTTTATCTACAAAAAATGAAAGAGGAATGCAGAGTTTATGCATACAAATGGCTTACCTAGGCTCGGTCTTGAAAAATTTCTAGCTTAAGCCTTCATGGGATCTCAAAAATTTCTAGATAATCCTCCAAGAAAGTTGTAGAAAATCTTTTGGTAAAACCCTATGGTGATGCCCTCATGTTTTCCAAAGTTGTAAGTAAAAATTAGAATACATTTTGTGTTTGGCCGTAGTTTTTTGTGTTAGGGTTTTAACCCTAGATTTGGTCAACAAAACTAGAGGCATTTTTCCTTTAATTTTAACATTTGTAATGTATTTTAATTTCCCCTTTATGTATACATCATTTTGTTGAGTGTCTATGGAGTTTCCCTTTTAGACTTATGCATTTTGTATTAACCCTCAAAACATAGATGAAAGATGATTTATTTTTTCATTTGATATGTAATGTAAAATATTTTTTGAAGTAACGTGTTATAAACTACATTATTAATGTTATGTAAATGCAAGATAAAGATATGTATGCCTTCAAGATATGGTCAAAGAATATGGTTGAAGGTTTTTTATGGTTTATTCCAAGCATATAGGGAAGTTGGAGGAGGTTATGTGACATTTAGAGGGAATATAGGGCTGTTTTGACTTGGTTTGGAGTAGTCTTGGGAGATTTTATGATGGGTAAGGTCATGTTTTGACCTTTTCTTCACTTTGGACTCAATTTGGAAGGAGTTTGGGAGCTATTTTCTAGGATTTTTGGTTATACACAACCAAAGGGTTTTGGGTCCCTATTTTGGTGCAACTGATTGGGTAAGGATATAGTAACTTCAGTATTCATTTGTGAAGTTACTTTTGATTATTATCTTTTGTCTACTTTGTGACTTTTGGAGTCCTCTGCAAAAAAAAGACCATTTTTGTAACTCTTGGAACATGTATATTAGTTCATACCTTGAAGATCAAGAAATATAAGCAGTTTGACCCTCTCAATTTTTTTTTATTGTATGCATTTTGATTATTTGATGCAATGACTTGTGAAATTTTCTCATTCCTAGTTTTTGTGTCTCATTAGTGGCATCTTAGAACATAAAGTATATGTAGTTGTAGGTTGTAAGTTGTTTTGTGTTTCAAGTGATTCAGGTTTTGAAAGTTTCTTTCCTTCTAGGATTGTGCATTGTAGCCTTCTTACAAAGTATTGATGCAAAGGCATATCAATATTGAGTTGTGTATATCAAGCTTGTAGTTGATTAACTGTGTATGCAAGTTGTTTGCATGTTTTAGTTAATGTTTAGGTGTATCACCTTAAGTTTTCTAGTTTTTTTAGTTTATGTTTCCCTCTTACCCTTTCCTTCGTAAATCATTAGAATAGTTGTAGGTGAGTACCTTAAGATCTAGCTTTCTTTGGAGATTCTTTTCTACTTTACGTGACCCACGACCTTAGAAAAGTTCCCATGTTTCTCCAATATGCTAAGTTCTGCAACTTAGCAGGGGCACAATATTAGAAGACAACAAGAATTATTCTCAAAAGGGTATGTCGGTTGCAACTACCCTTTGTGTTGTATAAAAATCCATGAAAACTAAATTATTTGGAAGGAGAGAGAAAAGAAGAAAATAATAGGCACTGCACATTACGGGAATAGGATTCTAGGTTAGTAGGTTGTGAGTAAGGTGGAGAAGTGGCTCATCTATAGTGCGTGTCCAACCTAGGGTACGTAGGTTGCACTGAGGATAGTCTTGGCCAGGGCATGGTTTGCCACAAGTGTTGAGCATTGTTCCTAAGGAACCAACACATTGTGAAGAGTGGAAAAGTATGATTTTTTCCACTGATTTCTCACACATGGAAGAGGCTGAACCAGGGTCCATTCCAACAATCATTGGAACTATCTACACAATTCAAATAAGATAAGAATTATATTGTGTTCATTATGGAAACTAAAATCTGATATCTTGTTTATGGATCAATAAAATTCTTTTCATTTTGTTTTCAATTCAATTAATAAAAAATACAATCAATTTCTTGGATTTAAATATGAGGAATAAACCAAATTTTCTACACTTAATTTTAGAAAATAAATCTATGAAATTAATTTCATTGTTGCATTTAAATTGGGAAATCATACTATTTTAGAGATGGTATGTGAACTTGTTGTTCCTAATCCACCTTGGTACAAAGATGTCTACTACTACTTGCATGACCATGTTAATATCCCTCTTGACTTATTTACCAATCAACATAAGACCTTCATCCATAAGACTGCTAGATATGCTATCATTAGTGACACTCTTTATCACAAAATCCTAGACAACACCCTCTTGGTATGTCTTGATACTAATGAAGCACAAACAACCTTACAAGTACATGAGGGTATATGTGGAGCTCACTCAAGTGGTCCTACTCTAGCTAAGAAGATCATGCAAGTTGGATACTATTGGCCAATAATGGAACATGATGCATATGGTCAGTTTGTCAAGAAGTGTAGATAATTCCAAATACATGAAGATCTTATACACACACCAACACAAGAACTCCATTCAATCACATCACTATGGACCTTTTCCCAATGGGGACTTGACCTCATGGGTAAAATCCATCCCACCTCATCCAACATGGCCACAAGTTCATTATCAGAGTGATTGAATATTTCACAAAATGGATAGATGTTATCCCTATGATGTAATTTACTAGAAAGAAATATCTAAATTCATCCATACTTACATCATTTTTCAATATGGAGTCTCGTAGTCTATCATTACTGATAAAGGTCATCCATTTAAGAGCCAAGATGTTCACCAATTATAAAAAAATTAAATATCCAACACCACTTCACCACTCCATATTATCGCCAAGGTAACGACCAAGTTGAGGCATCCAACAAGACCATCATTAAAATCTTGAAGACTATCAATGATGCTAGTTGCGATTGGAACCTCCAACTCAATACCACCTCATGGGCTTACTAGACTAGCATTCACATTCCCAAAAGAGCCACACCATATTTCTTAGTCTTTAGTTCAGAAGCCATCCTTTTTATTGAGGTCAAGTTGACTTCCCTAAGGGTATCCATGCAAGGGATTAATGATGATGAGGAATATTGTGTATCTAGATTGCATGAGTTAGAATTGTTAGATGAACAAAGACATAGTGCATTGGTTCACCTGTAAGCTTATCAAAATCATCTTTGTTGTTATAATAAGAAGGTTTTGGCTAGACACTTTGACATCACTAACTTGGTCTTAATGGAAAATCCTAAGAATGAAACATAAAGAGAGAAGCCTACTAAAATTGAGCCTAATTGTTTGGGTCAGTACATCATAACAACAATATATTGGTTTGGTGTGTATCATCTTTTGACTACTAAAGGTAAACCATTTTCAGAGCCTATCAATAGCCTGCACTTGTCTAAATTCTATAGCTAGCCTCAGAGAGCCTTTGTCAAAAACTCAAAAATACCAAAAAATTAAAAAATAAAGAAAGTTCTCACCTTGATGAAAACCTAGCAAATGGGTGTCTTTTGTGCTCACAAAAAAAAAAGAACAACAAATTAGGAAAGAGAACTAATTCCTCCAACATTGAAAACCACTTCAGTGGTGCTTTGGATAAGTACCATGGTGAATGCTTGGAAATCAGACACCATGTCTCGTTAGTCTTTACCCCATCATCTACTATCATTCTATGTGGATGTCCATCCTTGCTCATAATAAATTCAAGTACATGCTTTCTCTGACCATCCATAATAACGCTTTTTTGTTCTTCTCATCACCTAGAATAGTTGACATTTCACATCTTTTTCCTTCCATACCCATCCATGATAAGGCTTATTTGCTTCCATCCCTAATTAGTCAGTCTTATACCTGACTAGGGGAAAGTACCTAACTCATGTCTTCAATGGATCTGATGCAGCACCACCACTCCTTTGATTCAACACTAAAATCCTTCTCAGGTTTTACAAAATACAAACAAACAAAAATTAAAGAACATCCACAAATAAATAGTGAATAACACATTCAATAAACCTTATAGCTGCTCAGGGAGAAAATAAGCCATCCACGAAGTCTAGCATGTAACGAAACACATAGTATTCATATATTTACAAATAAAAGGGCTTACAAGAGGTCTCTGCGTAATACAGATGCCTAGTAAATCCATCCTCTCTTCCTTCCCTCCCCCCTCATTCCAAATCTTCAGTTCAATAAATACTTTCTTTGCTCACAAAGACACCCACTCCTAACAGCATTCTAACTCTATTTTTAGCTACCACGTTGTAGCAGTTTTTGACAGTTATAACCACTAAAAATAGCTCCCAGTCAGCGTGCAGCTGACTAGGCCACAAGCCACTCACAACCAAAAATAGGTCCACAATGGAAACAACATAAACAAAATGAAGGTAGTAGAAAAGAAAACCAAAATTAGCAAGTTCCTTAATTCCAGTCAATGGGCAGGGGACATTAAAAGAGATGCTTCGCATCAGGATCCTAAAATTGGTATTGAAGATCACTATGTCAAAAATAAAAAATAAATGACCTCAAAAAGCAAAAAAAACATTGAAATATTCCCAAAAATCCAAAAATGTCCAAATAACCTTCAAAATCCCAAAAACAATGTAAATTCATGTCAATTCAAAGATGGCTGAACTATGTTGCCTCTAGGACTTCATGTAGGAAACGCCATCATTGATGAGTCACCGAGGCACTAGGTCAGTCCTTAAGGTTTGTAGAATAAAGAAAATCGTCATTCATAATAAAGTATCTTTCACTTGAGTCACAGTCAAACTATTATGTCTCTGTGCATGTTACATAGGCAAGGCCATCACTGATGAGCCCCCGAGGCACAAGGTAGTCCTTTAGGGTTTGTCACATTAGTAACTATTCATAACATAAACAATCAGATACCTTGATTAGACACAAACAGTCATCTCATTCTCAAAAAAATCATCGAGCAATTAGACAAACTATCTAAATCATCTTCAAACAAAATTGGTCAATTTCCTAATTAGTCAAAAATCAAATCAACAATTACCATTCAATCAATAGTCTTATATAACAAGTGGCATTATCTAATCTAGACTCAATGTCTTATATGACTTGCCTTGTTTCTTCAAACTAGACTTGACCTTACTGTTTATCTTATAGATGATGTATCCTTCCTGAAACCAGAAAAATATCATTCATCAACCTTATCATTTTCCTTATATATGTGGTTGCATGTTCAAAACCAGACTCGATGTCTTATACAACATTATCCATTTTCTGAAACCAGACATTATGAATCAATCAATCAATCAGTCAATCAACCATCCAATCAATCCTATCAATCCTATCAGCATACAACCACTGGAAAAACAAATCTAAATGGTTGGTGACTCTATTGTTTCAATTTTTCTTATCTTTTTCTTGATTTATATTTTGGTCATGTTACTAGCCACCTCGACTATGGCCCAAGAAATATTTAGAGAAGCGATGATGTCTAATGACCTAAATTTTCTTTTATTGTTGTTTGTGGTTTGTCTTGACAAAAAGATTGGGGAAACTTTGCTCCTAGTATGAGTTATGACATTCCTTATGTCTTAAGTATCTTTTTTTCACAAAGGGATAACATTGCACACCTTCGTCTATGTCATACCATGGTGGTTATTTTCCATTTTCTATGTTTTAGCATCCAATGATGATAAAAATGCAAGCTTAGCATCTCTGAAGCAAAATAAGAATCCCTCTTCAATCATCTAATTTCATGCTAACATTTTCCTCCTACTAACATTTATTTTCATCAATCCTTGCATTCATGCCTATCCAATTTTCTTGTCAGAATAACCTTTCAAATTTTTTAAAAACATCAAAATTTGTGACAAAATTTCTGAGGGGCCATGGGTCTATCCCGTTTGTATTAGGACATCTCCTAGACTAAATTTCTTTGACACAACACAATAAACTACATTTTATTAAAGAGGGGAAAAATATAGACATTGAAAAATATGATAGGCCTAGAGTGTCATTTTCCTCTTCTTCCCCTGCATAATTGAATAATTTTAATTATTGTCTAAAGTCATATTCTTCTATTAATTAAATAATTTTAATTATTTAATTAATTCATTTCTCCATTTATTTTTCCTTTGATTAAATAAATTAGTATTTATTTAATTGAATAAATTAGTATTTATTTAAGTATTCATAGTTTTTCTTCCATAATTAAATAAATTCTATTTATTTAATTATTTCCCACCTTTTCCTTGCTATTATATAATTATTTTAATTATTTAATATTTTGTCTTTTTCCTTCACTTTTAATTAAATTTATATTTTAATTAAAAGTCAAACTTTTCCCTTTCTTCTATAATTAAATAATTGTTTTAATTATTTAATTATTCGCTTTCCCTCAAGTTTAAATAATTTTATAATTATTTCATTTGCTCCCCAACTTGTGTCAACCTCTTTATCTATGTCATTCTTATCCCTTCATTTAGCAATGCAGGTAATTCAATCATGACATAGGTATTGTTCGTAATATTGTTTTGTTATTTTGTATAATTTCCATGTTCATTTGTGCTTCATTGTTGGATTAGGGTCCTAGGGTTTGAGTTTTATGCATTTGATGGTTGATACTATTGATTCATGCCTTTTTGCTTGATTCTATCCTATTCTACAGGATGAAATCCTTGTTGATATTTTTAGTCATTACAACTGTACTATAAATTGGAATAGCTTATTAAATTCATAATAAAAAATATAAAATTACTTTTTTATTTTATCTCAAAAAATCTATAAATTGGAATAGCTTATTAAATTCATAATGAAAAATATAAAATTACTCTTTTATTTTAGCTCAAAAAAATCCCTCAAATACCCATAGCCATATTCTAGAGAACGAAATCCTTGTTGAGATTTTTTTTCATTACCACTGTAGTATAAATTGGAATAGCTTATTAAATTCATAATAGAAAATATTAAAGTTCTTTTGTTTTAGCTCAAAAAAATCTTTCAAATACCCATAGTTGTATAATATATGTGGCAGGTAGGAGATTCTTTTAATTTTCCTATAATTGGAATATTTTATTAAATTCATAATGGAAAATATAAAAGCACTCTTTCATTTTTGCTCAAAAAAATCTTCCAAATACCCATAACCCTTTTGCTGGCAAATATAAAAGTGCTCTTTTATTTTAGCTCAAAAAATCTTTCAAATACAGGTAGGAGATTCTTGTAAGTCAGTTCATTGTTCAAAATTTTGTCGATATTATTCTAGCAATATGTCTACATGTTATATACTTGGACAAGAAGTATTCACCTAAGTTAATATTAAATATATTGTAACAAAAAATGACTAAACCTCACCTAAGTTGTAATAATGGAATTGAAACCTCATAAATAGTTTAGAATAATAATTTAAATTTTGAGAGAATAAATTGACTATTTTTAAATTTGATAAAATTAATATATTTTACTTTTAACCTCATCAACACTTTAAGGTCATGTTCTAGTCTCAATAAAGTTTTTTAAATCACACTGTGTAACTGTTTTTAAAACTTTTTCAAAATAATTTCAAAATTTTAACTTTCTCAATAATAATTGCATTCTGAAATATCAAACATTAATTAAAAATGGCAGATAAATCGCTCCAAAAAAAGACCAATAAAATTGTAAAACAAAAATGTTATGAACTCAATTTCACAAACTCGATCTTTATTGCCTGAGTTTTTTTAGATTATAAATAAAAAATGCTATACTGATCTTGGTGTGGGTGTTGTTGTTCCCCTTGCTTGCCTACGTCTGCTCTTCCTTTTGTTGATATTGATATGAATTTTGTTGATTGTGTTCTCAAGTGTTGCTGCTGCTCTTGGTATGGACAGTCTTGCTGCTTTTGCTTACATTCGGGTTGCTTTTGCTGCTGATTTTCACATAGATGTTGCTTCTCTTGCTGATGTTCCTGTCAATTATGCTGCTGCTGCTCTTGCTGGTGTTCATTAGGATTTTGCTGCTCTTGGTTCTGCTTCTCTTTCTCTTTTATGATACATATGTGCATATATAAAAATGTTTATAGACAAGCAAATATATAGTAATACAGAGGCAATATATGGATAATATAATGTGTAGATGATCAGAGAGGATACTATGATAGGGGAGAAGGTCCTATGATAGGTGCATAAATAGGATATAAAGAAGAAACATTAAACCAAAATTCCAAATACTTATGATAATGTTAGAGATAATATTTTAAGGCAGACTTGAAAACAGGTACAGAAAGGAGAAACATTAAACGAAAAATTCAAAATACGTACGATAATTTGGTCCTGTTTTCGAAGACGAGGGGGAATATTGTTGGGACGCTAAGTAAGCGCGGGATTTGGACCAGGACTAGAATGACTCTGCCGGATCTTCAATCTTATGGATCTAACTCTCTGCCCCTCCAAGGCTGCCAGGGCACGATTTGCATCTCCCGCAGAAAAAAATGTTATGAATCTTATCCTATCGTCATTCGGACTGTAATCCACTATTATTACTTTGCCTGCAGTACAAACAAAAAAAAAATTCTTTGAGAAAAAAATAATGTAACCGACTGTATTTGATATGTAAGTTTGATCAACCAAAATAAAGCGGAAAAAATAAATCTACATGCCATATTGTTGGAAAATTTCTCGCAAAAGTTTGTTAGAAATGGTGGCATCTATGTTGAATGCCACCAGTTTGCTTTGGTTCCCATGAGGAGAAGAAAGGGACCGACATAAGGCCTGCCTTCGGCAGCCGACCATATTGGCCTTAGGTCCCGAAGGGCTGGGTCGGTGGGGTGAGTTCACCAGGAGCAGGTGCTATGGTGGGTGAGTTCCATGGCAACTGGGAAGCAACATAAAAAGGGTAACTGGAACGAATTGGATGTGCAGCTAGGTAGAATTCAGGGGCGAAAGGATTAAGTTTATTTGTATGCGTGAGGGTTCCAGAGGTTCCCATGTTGCTTGCTTCCATAGCTTTCTCGCTCGCTGTCACTGATATAATTAAACCAGTAACAAGTAAAAGCAAAGCGTCAAGGAATCAAAAGTAAGAAGACTTGTGAGAGTTAAAAGTACAGTGGAAGTTCTATCTCACTTTTGATTCCTTGAGGCTTTTCTTTTACTCGTTACTGGTTTAGTTATATCAGTGACAGCGAGGGAAAAAGCAATGGAAGCAAGCAATAAGGGAACCTTTGCAATCCTCACGCATATAAATAAACTTAATCCTTTTGCCCCCGAATTCTACCCGGCTGCATATCCAATTCGTTCCAGTTACCGTTTTTATGTTGCTTCCTAGTTGACATGGAACTCACCCACCATAGCACCTGCTCACCCAACAGGTTCTTCTCCACAAGGGAACCAAAACAAACCGGTGACATTCAACATGGATGCCACCATTTCTAACAACCTTTTGCAAGAAATTTTTCAACAATATGGCATGTAGATTTATTTTTTCAGCTTTATTTTTGGTTGATCAAACTTACATATTAAATAGATTTACAGACGGTTACATTATTGTTTCTCAAAGATTTTTATTTTATTTTTTTCTTTGTACTGCAGGCGCAGTAAAAAAAGGTGGATTATAGTCCGAATGAACGATAGGATAGGATTCATAACATTTTTTGATGCGGGAGATGTAAATCGTGCCCTGGGAGCCTTGGAAGGGCAGAGAGTTGGATCCATAAGATTGAAGATCCCGTCGAGTCATTAGAGTCCTGGTCCGAATCCCACGCTTACTTATCGTCCCAACAACATTCCCCCTCGTCTTAAAAAACAGAACCAAATTATTGTAAGTATTTTGAATTTAGGTTTAATGTTTCTTCTTTATATCCCATTTATGCACTATCACTGTATCCTCTCTGGTCATTTACACTTTATATTATCCATATATTTCCTCTGTATTACTATATATTTGCATGTCTATAAACATTTTTATATATGCATATATGCATCGCGATTCCAACGAATACTCGGTGATTAGGCAGTACCTGCCAAGACACCTTTAAAACATCATATCGTATGTGGTGTTCTCTTCATGAAAGTTGCTCATCAAGAAGGTACGGTTATGTAAAGCTCACGTTCATTTTAAGTATATACTGAGGATATTATGTTCAACTACGTATTGCATAGTAACAATTATTTGCAATGGGTTTGACCTTGCATGCGAGGATATACTTACTATGCTATGGGAAAGCTTAAGCTCCCATATGCATATACTCCATCAGCAGAGTAAGTTATTTAAATTGTGTTTAGCATTATGCCAATTTTTTGCCATGGGTTTGCATTGGCATGTGGGGGTCTGCTTATTATTCTGTTAGAACATAACCAGTCATGTGCCCATTCTCTGGCAATGTACATATACAGACCTCCTTCCATAGTAACCTGCTTCCTGTAGATACATACTTCCCAAACCATTTAGCTCGAGGTGCACCTCCTCCCTTACCCCTTCCAAGTATGTTTTTGAAGGTGCAACATTATTGTTTTGTTTTTCTTTTGAAGAGAATGCTATTCAGTTAACATTAACAAAAGGTTTATAGAAGTCACTTATCTACTAGTTGCAACAGGTTTCAGAAGCAGTAATACCTTAGAAGTTCAATATATACAACACTCCATCAAATCATCAATTGCCTCGCTAGGCTAGTTTATATAAGATGCACAATTATTATGCATACACAATGAAAAAATAGATACTTAAGTAACAAAAGATTCAAATAGAACTAAAATGTTTTCTAGGACTCAAGACTCAATACCTGCACATGGGACCGCAGGAAAAAAGATAGAAAGAATAAGCTAATTAATAAACTTGAAGTTCCATTAACCTCTTTCTTCTCCTTTGCCATCTTCATCAAATCTAAGCAATATTAACTTCTTCAAAGTTGTACTAATGTGTCTAAGGAACAGGATATATAATTAACTTGCAGTTCCATCATCTTTTCTTTTCACGTTCCATCTTCATCAATACTTTTGTATCCTTATCCTCTTTTCATATGTCTAATAGTATCTTTCATCCATGTGTTGATTTTCTCTCGAGTCGCTACTCTAGTTTTTATTTCATACAAGGCATTTCGGTAGTTTATGTTTGGGACCAATCAGCCTTTGGAGAATACTAGTTCTTGTTTATTTCTTTCATTGACACCATGATGCTCTTTGGTTCTAGCCAGGGACATCTCTTTCATGAGCACTAGAATTTGCATCCAATCTGACACCTCTATAAATGTTTCCTTTAGGGTTTCTCTATTCTAAATTATTCTACCATGATAATGCATCCAGAATGCTCGATGGACATTGGCAGAAGCACCATTCAAGTTTTAGTGTTGGAAATTTTTGAAACCCCTCAAATTAGTGTGGAAAGCAAAGAACTTCTTGAGAGCCATGGCCATTACAGGCGGCAAAGAAACTGCCAACACTATTGACATCTTTCATGATGTGCATGAATTTTGATTATTGGGCATTACAATGGCTGGTATTTGACAATGTTATGGAAAAGCCTGCCATCAGTGGATGACCATGCTAACTTGTAACTATAGTTTTTTTAATAGTTTACCACGTTCTGGAGTCAAAAATTTTACAGCGTGAATTCCATGTCACTTCATTTGGTATATTGATCTTATATACTATGCTTTTGCATGGAAAAGCATATGCTTTTTCTATTCATGTCTAGGATATACTAGTTTTTGTTAGCAAACATCGATATATGTTCTTTATTTTCTAATTGCTAGTAATAAATATGTTCAATTATGCTTGTGATCACTATTTCCGTATCTGTTAAATGCAACCTTTTGATGGTTAGGATGTCCTTAAATTGTTTCATTCTTAATCTTTAAGACATTTGTGTGGTTAACTTGTATCGAAGCAAATTTAACCGAACCTGGCAAGGTGAATCTCATTAAACTTACTGAAGTTTTCAATGTGCAGTATCCCGATAATAGGAGAAGGATTTGGATGTCCATCTTCTATTCAAAGAAGTGACAGCTCGTGCTGGGGTAGAAATGGTAAGACATGGTTAAAACCTCCTTATCTGATTAATAAGTTTATAGATAAACATGTTTAATTTTTAATTCTGGTTTTATTAAGATTGACTATTCTTCTTAGCTTCCTATTATACTGTTTTCTCAATTTTAACATCATCGAATCATCAAATTTATTGTTCAATTGACACTGCAGAAGGACTGCTTTCCTAAATACCACAATATCTGTCACACTTAACATTGATTATGCCATGCATCTGGCGGTTTTCTCTAACACAGACAAAGGTTTATTCATACTCATTTGCTTCTCATATAGTTAAGCTCTCATTTGCCGAATTATTGACAGTCACTAAACTGTGGATTCTAATGTTAAATTCGTATCCATTTGCAGAATATTACCGAAAGAGCTTGATGGATCTAATAAACATGCCCTCCAACTGGTTTGTTCATAGAAGTTAAGTCTACCGTGGAGTTACCAAGTTTGTTCATACATATATTTTCTCTCTCATGTATATATATGTATATATACCAATACCAAATAATGGGCTAGCTTAAAGTAACATTATGTGGGACCCAATGCAGGCATACGTGGACAGGGAGATATGAAGTCCATCTTTGGGAGATATGTTCCCAATGCTTTCCACATTAATGGTTGCAGGTTCGAAGCTTAGTAGATTGTATAAAGAATCTTCTTCGTCCCCAAGGTTTTCCCCATCTTGTACTTCTTCAACACTAATCCGCTTTAATTTCTCTCCTACGGGCTGGGTGCTGCTCATAATGGCTTCCACATCATATCGACTTGTGTCAAAATTTGTAATGGCAGCCTCTTCCTCTATGTCTGTGAATTCAAACAAGAATCACTAGTCTTTTATCTGGTTTTATTATTGGATGCATTCATAACGAACAACAGCTCAATGTACTGCATAAATATCAATTGGAAACATTATACTAAAAACTGAGAGAAGAGGCTAATGATTCTTGTTTGAATTCATAGACACAGAGGAAGAGGCTGCTGAAGTTTATGACATTGCCTCCATTAAATTCAGAGGAGAATGAAGGAATAAAACAGAGAGAGAAGAAGATAACAAATGATAATACAGTAATTAACAGTAAAAGAGCTTCAACTCTACTTCATATAAAAACTTCTACCACTTTCTATTGTGAACAAATCTGAGCAATTAAACAATAGAATAATGAACAAGATCAATACTGCTGTTCTTATTGGAGAAACAAAGTTACTGCTGTTAACAAACAGAACTACACTTACAAAACGTAGAGCTGCTGCTCTTACAAATAAAAACAATATAAAACAAATCTGCTGCTGCAAAAACCAGAACTGCTGAATGCTTCCTTCTTTCTTCTCTATTTTCTACGCTGCCCAAAGACTCATATTTATAGTGTTCTGCATTTGAAAACATAAATGGAGTCCTTCATTGTTGAGCAGTATTCAGCATGGGCTACGTATGGATCACTGTCAAATAGTAAATGAAGGAGCAGATAAGGATAAGCTTTCAATAAATAAAAGCCTGCCATATTAATTGTTGCAGCTGCGTCAAGTTTAATCGCTAGAAGAGAGACATGTGAATGCACTTATTATGGTTGTCGTGATTACCTTTTCCAACACCCCCCTTAATCGCAACTACTATCATTTAGAATACCCAAACAATCTCGTAGATACTCAAAATTTTCTCTTACTAATGGCTTGGTAAAAATATCTGCATACTGATCTTCAAACCTTCAATATTCCAAATAAATTTCTCCATTATGAATCAACTCTCTGATGAAATGGTATCTAGTATCTATATGCTTACTCCTCTTGTGAAATATATGATTCTTTGATAGTGCAACTGCTGAATTGCTGTCACAAAAGATCTTTGTTGCTTCCTCTTGTTTATGCCTCAAATCTGTCAAGACTCTTCTCATCCAAATTGCCTGACATGTTGCTCGTGCTGCTGCTACATACTCTACTTTTGCTGATGAAAGAGTGACAATGGGCTGTTTTTTGGATGCCCATGATACTACACCTATTCCAAAATGAAATACATAACTAGATGTACTCTTCTTGTCACCAATGCTTCTTGCACAATCACTATCAGTATATCCTATGAGATTGCACTCATCCAACCTTGAATACTGAATTCCATAATTTTTAGTCCCACTTACATATCTCAAAATCCTTTTTCCTGCTTGCCAATGAGTGTCTTTTGTAGACTCCATGAACCTTGAAATAAGAGTCACACCATACATTATATCTGGCCTTGTGGTAGTCAAGTACATTAAACTACCAACAAGTCTTTTCAACATTTGAACCATTGTCATTTTTACTTAACATCAAACCTATCACAACTGGTGTTGGTGCTAGCTTACAATTTATCATATTGAACCTTTTCAAAACTTCATTAGCATATTTGACTTGTGAAATGAATATGCCATTTTTATTTTGATTTACGTCAATGCCAAGAAAATACTTCATGAGCCCCAAATTAGTCATTTCAAATTCTTTCTTCATAACTCCTTTGAACAAGTCAACTGATAAATCACTTGTGAATATCAAGTCATCAACATATAAACAAACAATTAGAATTTGACCTTCTTCATTCATCTTTGTGTATAATGTAGGCTCATTGATGCACCTGTTGAAGCCATTCTCTAAGAGGTAAGAACCAATTCTACTATACCATACTCTAGGAGCTTGCTTAAGTCCATAGAGTGCTTTTATGAGTTTGTAGACCTCTTCTTCATGGCCTAAAACCTCATATTCTAGTGGTTGCTCCACATATACTTCTTCTTCTAAGAAGCCATTCTAAAATTTTGATTTCACATCCATTTAATTTACCAGCCACTTGTTTTGAGCTGATATTGCCAATGTTGTTCTCACTGTATCCAAACGAGCTACTGGAGCAAATATTTCATTGTAGTCAATTCCAGGTTGTTGTGAATAACCATTTTCTACAAGTCTTGCTTTATGCTTTTGCACATTTCCTTTTGTATTCATCTTGTTCTTGTAAACCCACTTGAATCCTATCACATATTTTCCTTCTGGAAGATTCACTAAGTCCCATGTATGATTCTTTTCTATAGCATCAATTTCTTCATCCATAGCATATTTCCATTTTTCATCTTTAATTGCATCTTGAAAGTGAATAGGATCATCTAATAGTGAAAATAATGCAAAAAGAGAAAGTAGAATAGCATTTTTCTCACCTTCATTTTGATCATAGATATCCCTTAATCTTTGTATTCTTTATCTCCTTAAGCTTTCCAACGTTGGATTTGACATATCACTAGAAGTAGATCCTGAAGAATTTGGACTTGAAGATCCTGCACCAAGAATGCCTATTGTAGATGGCGTTTGATGCTCATTTGAGGGAGTACTAGTCTCAATGTGTGAAGTTGTCCTTCTACTTGATGAAGGTGTCCCTTGTGGACCAACTTGTTGAGCTCTAGTGGGTGTGGAAGGAGTTACCATAAGAGTAACAAGTAGACCTAATACTTCTCTATCATCTTGTGGTAAACTTGTTGGAATATTCACTATCTTCTTCAAACTTCCATCCCATGATTCTTCTTCTAGGAATTGCACACCTGTACTAATAATCACTTTTCTAGTTATAGGATTATACAACTTGTATGCTTTAGTGTCCTCACTATATCCCACAAGTATGCATTTTTCTCATGTGCTATCCAATTTCTTTCTCAATTCATTTGGGACATATGCATATGCCACACATCCAAATACTCTCATACGACCAACACTAGACTTTCTTCCACTCCATGCTTCCTCTGGAGTTATATTCTTGACATTTTTTTTTGGGAATCTATTCATTATGTAGACTGCACATGCTACACCCTCTTCCCAATACTCATTTGACAAATGCTTGGCCTTCAACATACTCCTATCCATTTCCATAATTGTTCTATTCTTTCTTTCTGCCACACCATTCTGTTGTGGAGTGTACCCAGTAGTAAATTGCTTATGTATTCCATAATCCTTGCAAAAATTGACAAATGCATTTGAGATGTATTCACCACCTTTGTTAGTTCTTAAAACTTTGATATAATATCCACTTTGCTTCTCAACCAAAGATTTGAATTCACAAAAATCTCAAAAACAACAAACTTGTGATTTAAGAAATATACCCATGTCTTTCTTGTGTAGTCGTCAATAATTGTTAAAAAGTAAATGCATCCACCAATTGAAGGTGTTTGCATAGGTCCACACAAATCAAAGTGAACTATCTCCAAAGGTGCCTTTGCTCTGACTGACTTGCCAATTGGGAATGACTCTCTATGTTGCTTTCCCAAAATACACCCTTCACATACTTTATCTGTTTTTTCTATCACTGGAAAACCTTTTACCATGTTTTTCCTATGTAACAACTTTCGACCTCCAAAATTTAAGTGTTTAAATCTTAAATGCCAAAGCCAATTCTCATCTACTATTTCTGATTGAAAAGCTACTTGTAATGTTACTTCATCCAAAGATTGAGTGAGATTTTGTTGGACTGATTGGTGGATTGCTTGAGAAAATTCAACCCTTAAGTCTAGTGTTAGCTTTAAGGGAAACATTCTATTGTTGGTCATTTTAACTTTTTCTATTAGCTGATTTCCTGAAAACTTATCCAATATTACACATTGTTTATTTTTGAAAGACACTCTACACCCCTCTTGAACAAGTTGCCCAATGCTCATCAAATTATGCTTTAAACCAGGAACAAAGTAAACATCTGAAATAATATTTTTCTCCCCCATTTAGTTAGAATATTCACATTTCCTTTTCCCATTACTGACACTTTATTATCATTGCCCAAAGTAACATCTTATTTTATAGACTTATCCAAACTAGAAAATATTTCTAAATTTTCTGTCATGTGATTACTGCAACCTGAATCTGAAAACCAGACATCTTTTGGACTCTCTTGAGCAACATTGCATGCTAGAAACATACTGCTCTGATTCTGATTTTCTTTAGAAAAATTTGCACTTTGTTTGTTGAAATCAAACTATCTTTTTCTACATTCAATTGCATAATGACCATTATTTTTACAGTAATTGCATTGAACTTGAGATTTGTCATACCTTTGACTTGGATTTTGATTGATGGCTACTCCACTTGAATTTGTTGGGCCGGTTCTTCAGCTCTATACAAATTTCTGCCTCTGCCTCTTCCAAAACTAACAGATACTTGTGACTTGAAAGCATGCTTCAAAGAAGAATTAGAAGAATGACTAAGCCTGTGCTCATGAGATAATGCATTGTATTTTGTTGCATTTGGAGGTTCAGAGAACCCATTCTCCACAAGCTCCCATGAATCTTGAGAGCTAAACAAAACCTTCATTGTGATTGATGATTGACCAATATTCATAGTTCTTGCCATTAAACTGAGAAATCTGCGGATTAGTAAGACTTGTGCCAGAAAATGATGCCATAACTGGGCTCTAATACCAGATGAAAGAATAAAATAGAGAGAAGAAGATAACAAATGATAATATAGTAATTAACAGCAAAAGAGCTTCAGCTCTACTTCATATAAAAAATTCTATCACTTTCTATTGTGAACAAATCTGAGCAATTAGAGAATAGAATAAAGAGCAAGATAAATACTGCTGTTCTTATTGGAGAAACAAAGTTACTGTTGTTAATAAACAGAACTGCACTTACATAACATAGAGCTGCTGCTCTTATAAATAAAAACAAGATAAAACAAATCTGCTGCTGCAGAAAACCAGAACTGCTGAATGCTTCCTTCTTTCTTCTCTATTTTCTACGCTGCCCAAAGACTCATATTTATAGTGTCCTGCATTTGAAAACATAAATGGAGTCCTTCATTATTGAGCATTATTCAACATGGGCTACGTATGGATCACTGTCAAATAGTAAATGAAGGAGCAAATATAGATAAGATTTCAATAAATAAAATCCTGCCATATTAGTTGTTGCAGCTGCGTCAAGTTTAATCACTAGAAGAGAAACATGTGAATGCACTTATTATGGTTGGTATGATTACATTTTCTGACAGAGAAAATTCCATTACAAACTTTGACATAAGCCGATATGATGTGGAAGCCATTATGAGCAGCACATTGCCCATAAGAGGGAAATCAAAGCAGATTAGTGTTGAAGAAGTACAAGATGAGGAAAATAGTGGGGACAAAGATGATTCTCTATACAATCTGCTGAACTTCGAAGCTCCAACCATTAATGTACTGGAAAGCATTGGGAACATATGTTCCTGCACAGACAATAGTCCACCTACAACCATTAATGGGTATCCAATCTCAAAAACTATGGCAACCACCCATGGACTGGTGATGGGAAATTCCTCTTTTCCATCATACACTTCTCTCGTAGTTCCATTCAGTTATACTCAAGAAGTATCAGTTGTTTCAAAGGCACCACCACCTTTTGAAAACATGTTGTCTTTGGGTACTTCCACATTCTTCTCTCCCGAGGTGTCCTCAGTTCTTGTGAGAGCTGGTCATGAGAATGTGAATGAGGATTTGGAAAGTGAGCATCATGCAAGAGCAATATGTCAACCTCCTGTTATATTACATATCTGTAGCAACAAAAGGATGTCAAAATCTTAGTATTTTGAAATACTAAGATTATTCTCGTTAAGACAATAATCTTTTTTCTTTAGGTATTGTGGACACCTTCAAAACTTATTTTATCATGCTTTTCACAAATGTTAAGAAGTAGACTTGGTCCTTTGCGATATATCTAATCTTGGAGGAGATTTTTCTCCCTTGTTCTGTTGCAGGTTGAACATTTATGAGCAGCTTTACTTCTTTCAGCGTAGGAGTCTTATAGTGCCATCACTAGGTATCTACATAAAACTGTATTTAATTGTTATTTCAAACTGTGCTATGTTCACAATAAGATTGTGCTTTACTCACATAATCGTATACTTTTTGTTGTATATGCACTTTCACTCCCTTCAGTATCTCCAGCTTCCCATTCGCTGTCAGAGACAATGCACACATTCACCTTCGAAGGGTCCTGTAGTAGATATGAAAAAGCAGAAGATTGATTTTGGCCAATACTTGGAGGTCCATTCTTGTAACCAATATTTTAAATAATTCATTGATTAGCGACTGACCTTTGGATTACTATTGTAAAAAATTTCGCATATTAATAAATTTAATCATAAATATAACTTTGATGCAGTTGACAAGACATCATCTATTGGAAGTGTTGTTACTGGTTGTATTAATGGAAAATTTGAGCATGGTTACCTAGTCAATGTGACAGTTGGGACAAGGAAAATGAGAGGTGTTTTGTACCAGTTCCTCCTTCGTGCACTATACCATAGCACGCAACTGTATCTCCCTTTATAAATAGCATAGGTAATGAGCTCAAAGCCTCTGTCACGAAACATCAGTCAAAAAGAGGCTAACGAATAGGAAACATCTATTAGGAAATTAAAGTTTAAATTAGGTTAGTTTATAGTAATAAATAAATTAATAGTTAGTTCTTGGGAAGTTATTCCTCTAAGGGAATTTGAAGTGGTTATTCATGGGAAAATAATAAATTTAAAAAATTCAATGTATTGGATGTATTTTGTTGGATGAATATAATGAAATTCATGTGATTTAATCTATTTTGTGATTAAAGAGCGTATGGAGACTTGTTGTGTAGGTGTTTGAAGGGGTTTTTTAGCACAAAAATCATTTGATGTGTTGCTTCTCTTGCCTTTACAATAGCTTCACCAAATTGGGCATTGTGATGCATAGAGCTATTTGGAGGCATGAGTAAACGTTGCTAAAAGGGCATATGAGTGAACAAGGTAGAACTCAAAATCTTTATTTTGGTGTTTGGTACGCATTTTTTCAATGTGTGAACCAGCAGCCTATAAGGAGTTGATATAGTATGATTTAAAAAATAAATAAATAAATAAAACATTGCAGTTCATTGTGAATATTTATGATCTCTTTGTTGTTCTATAAAAAAGGAGTGATAAGTGATGAGATTGATTTTATTTAAAATGGAGAAATCATATTTTATTTCGAAGTTTGAGGATCATGAGTTTCATACATGGCACTTCAAAGTGAAACTAGTTTTAATAGAGAAAGATCTCTGAGAGATTCTTAATGTAACTATTAAAAAACCACAAGATGTAGATAAACAATTAAAATGGACAGCAAAAGATTGTAAAGCTACAAAAGTGATTGGTCTTGGATTATCCGATGCATATTTACATCATATTGATTTGACAAAAACCTTTGGTTCACAAGCTTCAAGTGCTAAAATATGAATAGGCAAAAAAATTGGTTTGAAAATGAATGAGGGTGATAGTATTATTCAGGATATTAGTACGTTTCATTCTTTTCTTAATCAACTTTCTAGAATAAAATGTATAGTTGATCATAATGATTTTGAAACTATTTTATTAAATATTATACCTTCAAGTTTTGACAATATTGTGTTTACTTAAAACAAATTGAATCCAAGCCCTAGCTTAGAGAATGTGATATCTTATTTAATTGATGAAGAGAAAAGAGTCTCTAAAACTCACTCAACTTTTGCGGAATCAACTTTTTTTTGTCCAAAACAAAAATAATGCTTCAATAGGAAAGAATAATAAAAAATCCTTCTATGTTAACCAAAGGGGCACATTCCAATGAATATAGTTACAGATTTGCATGGCTGCTTGGAGGATTCTTATTGATCTATAGTTACTCCTATGTGGGCTTATTTGGAAAATCAGATCTAGTGTTGATTTTGGTGTTTGAGTCTTGGGAATCTACATGTTATACTTGATTATCTCTATCTTGCATGATACTAATGTGGGGTTGAATCCATTTTTCAATTATTTGATATTGAAGCACTAATTATGTATTTCTCTTTTGAAATGTTTTATATTTGCGAATCTTGTAAATTGTCTGATGTGGATTATGTTTGGTAGGGAATATTATTAGTCACCATTATTAATTTAGTATGTATTGCAATGAGAAATGGTTATTGGGAGTACTCATCAAAGAGCATTATCATAAAGGCTTACGATGATGTGTAAAACTCTTCCAAGGGTGTCATATCACTACCTATAAGAGTTGGGCCTGCTATATTGGATACCACATTCCAAGTATTGGACCTCGATCTTCCCTACAAAATCCTCCTTGACTGACCATGGATTCATGCTATAAATGTCGTCCCCTCCACATATCACAAACTCTTCAAATTTCCTCACAAGGACACTAAGATCACAATAGCAAGTGATCTCGATCCTTTTTAATATTGTAGCAACCTAAGAGGGACATCCAAATAACAAGTGCCAATCAATTAGGAAATTTTGTCATTTATTTCATCTTATTATGTTGATCCCTCTACTTTAACCAAAGCATCCACTTCCACCATCCCATCACTCAATCCCAAGATACAATTCAAAGATAAAGGGTATGGGGAATATCATATGAAGACATCCTATTGTGTTAGAAAATTACCTGTATCTCCAAAATCATATGGTAACCTATCTACTATCAAAAAGAAACCCAAGGTCACTATTCGAGCATCTCCCACTACAACCTTTATAGAATGGGGAGAGTTGAGTAAATAGGCTATTAATGAAGAGGACATCACCTCCTACTTATACAAGGAAGAAGAAGATGTTGAACCTAAATGGATCTCAACTAAGCAATATGGTAAGGGTTTTGAGATCATGAAACAATAAGCTTATGATGGACATAGCAGACTCAATTTCAGTAAGAATGAACTTTCAGAACCTTTGATACTTTCCAAGTGACCATAAAAGATAGGGCTAGGTTATGAACCACTAAAATTGAATGCTCTTAGTACCAAGGCGCTTTCAAGTGGGGAGGTTAGTGCTTCAAAAGATATCAAGGCATCAATGGATTACCATATTGAGACTAGCTCTAATGAATAGGACTGGGACTCATAAACATCTAGTGACTATGATGTAGCTAAGACCTTTCACAAACTTTACTTATCTGATCAGCCAAGCAAAGGCCAAGCTTGGATCGCTTCCTTTTGGGATATGAATAATACTTCCCTTTTCACCTTATCCTCCTCTTCACTAAATTTCAATAGGAATGGACACATCTAAGGGTGAAAATCTCTCTGAGGCACCTAAGGATGGAGGGTTGTACTTACTTCCTATAAGTCAAGAGAAATCATCAATGCTAGCAGAGAAGTCTATGGAATTCAATATGGTCATTGATGAAAATCCTAAAATTGTCCGCTTTATAGCATATTTTATAGTAATAGAGCAACTAGAGTTTTGTGCCTTCTTTGCAAAAAGACAGATCAACTTCACGTGGTCATATACAAACATGCTAGTTTTGGATCCTAAGTTGGTATTACATCACTTTTCATTATTTCTTGATGCTAAACTGGTCAAACAAAAAGCTAAGGAAAATGCATCATCAAGTTGCCCTACTGGTAAAGGTTAATTTAAAGAATTTACTTGATGTTGGCTTCATTCAACCTATTGACTATGTAGAGTGGATTTCCAATTTGGTGCTAGTGAAAAGCCAATGGGAGGAATCCACCTTTGTAATAATTTTAGAGATCTAAACAAGGTGTGCCCAAAAGATGAATTCCCCATACCAAAAATCAACATCATAGTGGACTTAATAGTGAGGTACAAGATAGTATCTGAACCGAAGGAAAAGGGGGAATAAGATGTGGGATCACCTACTCTCCCTTTTCAAATGGTTTATTCAATTATGTCCTAGGAACCATAATTGGATTGACAATCAACTCGACAAGGTGAGTCCGTTCTCAACAAGGAAAACCTATGATAGGTTGTTCTTAGGGTTTGAGGGGTTCACCACCAAGCAAAAGCTTGGAAAATACAATAAATTATTCAACACACAAAACCTAATAATGCAAGCTAAATGAAGAATTAAAATAATGAAATAATGCAATAGAAAGTTAAGAGATGTGTACCTGGACAATCTGGAGATGTCACAAGGATTCTAGAAATGTGAAAAAGTTGAAAAAATATGCTATGGAGGACTAAGATGTCCAAGGTGGTGACTTAGACCCACTGCTATTTGAGGGGATTTTAGGATCTTTGGATGCCAACGTAGAATCTTGAAGAAATTCTTAAAAATACCCTAGGGAGGACTAAGACACCCAAGGTGGTGAATCAGTCCCATTTAGGGGTTTTTCAAGTCTTTGAATCTGGTCCTGACCTCCCAGGTTTGCACTTTCATCCTCCCAGATCTCAATTTCTGAATCTTTCGAATGCAGCTTGTAGGTGAGTTTTTTTGAAGTTGACAAATTTGCAATGCAATATTTGCAAATTTTCAATCTTGCACTCCAATTGATCTTCAAGCATTCAACCTAGACCTATAAACACAAGCACACAAGAGGAGAAAAACTTGTTGATAAACCCCCTATTGATAAGGAAATCTTGAAATGAAATAGAATAATGGAAGAGAATGATGAATGAACAATATGCAATGTTACAACTCAAAAAACCCTTGTTATAGGAGGCTACAATTATGCTTGAAATGGATTCAATGGATGTAGTTCTTGAATCACGTGAATGTTGATAGATCTTGCTTTGAAATGCTTGCTTGAATCCAAACCCTACATCACAAATGTTAGCTCAAAAAAAAAATGATGCAACAATGTCTTTGATATGATGCTTGAATCTTAATGATGGCTCCAAATTCTTAATGAATCTACTCTTGAATGCTCTTGTGAACTCAATTATGATATAATGAATACTCTTGCAAAAGTATTAGGTGAAAATGAGTGAAGGAACCTTGTATCTATACTTATCTATGCTTAATATCTTGAAATTACAAGACAACAAGCCAACATATGAATTCATTGATTAAAGGAGGGTAAATCTTTCCAAAATTTGAAATTGAATCCCAAAATTAGGCTAAGGGAGACTAAGATGCTCAAGGTGGCATCTTAGTCTCGACGCTCAAATCTCAGGACACAAACTCCAAAAAGGGACCTTTTTGAGGTGCATTTGAAATTAGGGTCCCAAGACCTTCGGGGGACTAAAATGCCCTAGGTGGTGACTTAGTCCTAACCCAAAAATCAGGGACACATAGCCATAATACTTAAATAATCATTTATCCGTTAATGATTTTCATGATAATCCATGAAAAGATGTAATTCATAGGGCTATTGAATGCAAAATAGGACCAATTAAGCCATAAAGAGGCATTAAAAAAGTAAGGTGGGCCTAAACAAGTGTGAAAATGCAAAGGGTATGCATTTTTCTACACTACATTTAGCCCCCACTTTAGTGAGACGATGAACTTGCTCCAAACTCACACTAAACTAGCCAATCACACAATCAAGAGGGCTAGAAATGTATGAATGCAAGTAATATATGATGAATACAATTGAGAGGGATGATCAAGCCCCCCAAGATCAATATCCTATGGAAAACCAACATAGGCATAGAGGAATACATTGGTGGATGATGCATGAAGCCATAATCAGATCACAAGCACACACCATCAAAGAAAAGGAAAAGGAAAATGAAAATGAAAATGAAAAATCTAGTGGATCAAGCTTTGATTGGCTATCCAACATGTTGTCGACTAGGTTTAGGCTATTTTTCCAAAAAGGCTTACAAGTGGAACACGTTGTCCACTATGCAAAAAAAAAGCATGCTCACAAGGGCTAGTGAAGCTAGGTGTTCACTAGGTGAGCCCCAGGGATCCATATCAAATCCATACCTCCATGACTAAGATAAGAACATAAATACATTTTCACAAGGGCTAGTGAAGCTAGGTGTGCACTAGGTGAGCCCCAAGAGGTCCAAACCAAATCCATACATCCATGACTATGATAAGGACATTGAAGATGCATGCTCACAAGGACTAGTGAGGCTAGGTGTCCACTAGGTGAGCCCCAACAGGTCCAAATCAAAGCCATACTTCCATGACTATGATAGGGATAAAGATGCATGCTCACCAGGGATAGTGAAGCTAAGTGTCCACTAGGTGAGCCCCAAGAGGTCAAAATCAAAGCCATACCTCCATGACTATGATAAGGACAAAAATGCAACAAAACAAGAAAGAGAGATGTTCAAAGGGATTTTTCTTAGTTTGTATGAGGTCTTAATCTTAGGGGACATTGTTCCAAATGTTTCCAAGAGAAGACCAATCAAAGAATAAAGGATTCACTACTTAGGGAATGCAATGCATCACATCACCACTAAGAGGAATGTAATATGCTAAGATAGATCAAGCTCTTGATGGAAATTACTCCCATTGTCACCACAAAGGCAGACAACATTAGATGACGCGAGAAAATCACATCAAGGAACATAAAAAAATGAAAATGAAATCATGCCAAAATAATTCCAATGTATGGCCCCACTTTAAAGGAATTACTAAACACCATGTTGTGAGCAATTAATTTAAAGTAGAAAAAACATAAAAAAGGAAAAGAAGAGTGTTTCCCTCCAGAAACACATAAGGGATCTATGAATTCAGGGTTAGTATTTGTCTTTGCTCCAATGATATTAAAGAGCTAGGAACTGTCATCATTCCCCAAATACACATAGAACTGGAAGAATTACACAAAAATAGGGAAAATAAATGAAAAACATTTTCGGTCAACATAGAAGAGATAGGGTTGCTCGATGCCTTGCATCATCCCCGAAAGGAAAACACAAAAAAAAAATGAAAAGCTATGAAAATGAAATGGAAAAACATTTTGGGTCAACATTGAAGAGACTTGGGTGTCTCGACGCCTTGTGTCATCCCCAAAAGGAAAAAATGATACAATACAAATATTTACGACATAGAGAGGAATGTAGGTAGAGATAGAGGAATTCAAAAAGAGAGAGGAAAATATTAAATGAAACATCATGGGGGATCACATTATGCACATGCAATCACAAAAGAAAACAAAATACTAGTAAGGCACAAGCGAGTCAACCTAAAGAAGGTCATCTGCCTCCCAATCTTGGTCGATATAAATGGAAGGTGAGCAACTAGCCAAAGGGACAACATCAAGTGTCAAACTAGAACACATACTAGGTTCAACACTCTTATTATGATATTTATCATCTAAAGTCATAGAAGAAGAAAACAATGTATTCAACTCATCATGCACTTGTTTTTCAATCTTTGTAGTTTCCTCATCATCATCCAAGTTAATCACAATAGGAGGATGAAACATAATAGCCATAGAAGTTGTTGATCCTTTTTGTGTTGGATACATAGGTTCTATTGGTTCTTGTAATGGAGAAGACTCATTGTTTATTTCTTCTATCAAGTTCAGATTCTAGTTTTCTGCATTGTTCTTATCCGTCATTTTTTGAGAAATAGCACGACATCTATGCCTATGATCTCTAGCGTTTTGGTTTCTTTTCTTACAGTTTTTAAGTTGTGTTTGTGTAGAAGTAGGTTTGAAAACCATAGGTTCCTTTTCTTCTTGTGAGTGTGTAGTGACAAAAATTTTCGTTAGTGACAATTCCTCAAGGGTTTAGCCCTCTCTTGTCGAATCCAAGCCTACAAGTGGTCTTGATTTTATGTTGTAATGTGTTCTAACTCATTCACATTAAGTCTTGGGGCCTTGCAAAATAAATAAAACGTATTTATCAATGTCTTGTAAAGGTGTTGTGAACTGTTGTAACCCACTTTCACCCTTTTCAAGGAAATTTTTAACTAAACATGGCTATTACACCTCTTTTCATACTTTAATTCAAGCCTAGCAAAGGTCTTGTAAAGTGTTTTAAGACATTTTCACACTTTTATAGGATCTCCAACATAATTTTAACCAAATTGAGCATAATTGAGACCTTTTCTAGGGTGTTGTAAAGTATTGTAACACACTTTCACATTCTCCTAAGGTTTTTATTCAATTATTGGCCTTTATTATGCTTTAATTGGCCCCAAATTGCATCCACAAACCTTATTAATGGTTATTTTTGAGAAAAATCTTGACAAAGTCATTAAGGAACTTAAATCTGAAAACCCACTTCAAAACACCTAAGGTGGGACTCATTTGCTACCCTTGGTGAATGAGTCCACTTAGGTCAGACCCATTCACCACTTGTAGTGAATGAGGTATGATTTGATCTTAGATCTAAGGTCAGCTTGTAGTGTTGCATTTTTAGGATTTCTTGCATAATTGAGTATAAATACAAGGTTCAATCACTCATTTTCATCCTAGCAACTTGAGTATTCATGCACTATAGAAAATTGGAGTTCACGAGTGTTTACAAGAGCTTTCAAGTTTCTTCAAGAGCAGATTTTCAAGTGTTTTGCAACATTTTCAACTATCATCTATCATGTCAAAGATTTTGTACATCATGTTTGTTATGGAGCTAACATTTATGGTGTAGGATCTCACAATTCAAGCTAGCTTTGCATTCAAGATCAACATCCTTCAAGAAAGATTCAAGGTTCACATCCATTGTTTCCCTCTGAAGCATTGTTACAACATCTTGTCACTAGGGTTTGGTGAGTTGAAGCATTGTACTTAGTTCATTCATCATTCTCCTTTCATATTTTCCCCTATTTACTAACCGCCAAACATTTTCCCCTCTCTTTGAATGTGGTTTGTAGGTCTAGGAGATAGGTATAATTAAGAGAAAGATTGAAAAGGTTTTCATTAAGTTTTCAAAGCAATTCAAAGTTTAAAAAGTTACAAGCAAGTCTTGGAGAAGCTTGGAGAACACCTACAAGTTGAATGTTGCAGTTTTAGACCCAAATCTAAGTCAGGAGTAGAAAAACAGATTGAAAGCCACAATTTCTCATTCAGAATTTCTAGAAACCCTAAAGTGGATTGATTTGCCACTGGTGGTGAATGAGTCCAATTGCAGCTATTTTATAGAGAATTTTTTTAAATCTAAATACCCACTTTTCTAAAACATGTTCTGGAGCAGTCACCCAGAAAGTGGACTAACTCACCAGGGCTAGTGAATGAGTCCCATATGACATTAGCAATATAATTTCCAAATTTTTAGAAGTTCATTCCAGCTCACAGGTGCACACATTCAATTTACCTACTTGTTCTTTCTATTTCTTTGTTGTTTTAGGTCATTTATTAAGTCATTTTCATCAAATTAGGGTTAGATTTTACATATTGCATTTCATTATTCATTGCATCTTCTTTCCAAGTCAAAACATGGTGGTGAATCAATCTTTTGCAAATTTTTTATTGCATTTTTCTAGGTTGAATTTGCTACTTTTGATTTTTTTTTCCTATTACTACCTTTTTGTTTCAGTTTTAAGAATTTCTATTAGAAAAATTTCATTGTTTTTAGCTTATACTGAATTTGCATTCACATTGCATTTAGTAGACCTTGCATGAGTATTTGGTGTCCTATTGTTGATACTATAGTGAGATGAAGTTTGTGACTCATATCATCCCATGATAATACAATCGTTGTGGACCTTAGGTTGCCTAACTCTTTCACTACGGGTGTTAACACTAGTACACTAGGTATGGATAATACCCTTCACAACTCTTTTCCTTCAAGTATTGTGTCTCATGTTGAAACAATATTTGATGACATCCCTTAAGAAAAGATATTCCAAATTCATGAAGACATAGTAAACTTACAACATCAAATAATTCTTGAAAACATTTCAACTGCTACAATTCCTACCATAGAAAACATTCATCGCATGCTTGAAAGAGAAGATGGAATTGAACTTATGAGAAACATAGTTCAGATCTTTGTCAAAAACTTTCCCTTAACCACGATTGGTTCTCAAACTATAAACAGTGTTACAAACCAAGGAGGAACTAGCATTCCTCTCACAAGCATGAACTCCATTCCTACTTATACAAGTGCTCACATGACAACAATAATGCAACCAAATAGTAATGTGATACCTTACTTAGTTGTTTTTGCTAGACTTCCTAATACCTTTGTGGCATCCCATATTATATCTCCTACCACCATGCCACAGGTATGAGAATCCCATTCACTTTCCCTTCAAACACATACACCCCTCCACCTTTCTCACATACATCTCATAACACAAGTAATGACCCTCTCATAGCTCAACTCTTTCAAACCATTTCATCCATGCAAACAAAAATTTCCATGATCAACCAAAACCAAAATTGCCCACCTACATATTATGTCAAAAACATCCCACTATCCTTGGGGATATTCAAACCACTAATGCCACAAGGTATAGAAGTGCCTAGATTTGAGAAATATGTAGGGAAGGGAGACCCTTCTAACCATGTCAATTCCTATTCAACCTTATGTAGTGATTTCATCCTTGATCATAAGCTTTTGGATAAACTTTTCATAATAATGCTTTGTTGTTCTTCTCATCACCTAGAATAGTTGACATCTCACTTATTTCGCCTTCCATACCCATCCATGATAAGGCTTATTTGCTTCCATCCCTAATAAGTCGGTCTTATACCTGACCAGGGGAAAGTACTTAACTCATGTCTTGAATGGATCCTAAAATTGGTATTGAAGATCACTATGTCAAAAAAAATTTAAAAAAGACCTCAAAAAGCAAAAAAAACATTGAAATATTCCCAAAAATCCAAAAACGTCCAAATAACCTTCAAAATACCAAAAAAAAAGTTAATTGATGTCAATTCAAAGATGGTTGAACTATGTTGCCTCTAGGACTTCATGTAGGAAAGGCCATCATCGATGAGCTGCTGAGGCACTAGGTCAGTCCTTAAGGTTTGTAGAGTAAAGTGAATCATCATTCATAATAAAGTATCTTTCACTTGAGTCACAGTCAAACTATTATGTCTCTGTGCATGTTACATAGGAAAGGCCATCATTGATGAGCCCCCGAGGCACAAGGTAGTCCTTTAGGGTTTGTCATGTTAGTCACTATTCATAACATAAACAATCAGATACCATTCAATCAATAGTCTTATATAAGAAGTGGCATTATCGAATCTAGACTCAATGTCTTATATGACTTGCCTTGTTTCTTCAAACCAGTCTTCACCTTACTGTTTATCTTATAGATGATGTATCCTTCCTAAAACTAGAAAAATATCATTCATCAACCTTATCATTTTCCTTATATATGTGGTTGCATGTTCAAAACCAGACTCGATGTCTTATACAACATTCTCCATTTTCTGAAACCAGACATTATGAATCAATCAATCAATTAGTCAATCAACCATCCAATCAATCCTATCAGCATACAACCACTGGAAAAACAAATCTAAATGGTTGGTGACTCTATTGGTTCAATTTTTCTTATCTTTTTCTTGATTTATATTTTGGTCATGTTACTAGCCACCTCGACTATGGCCCAAGAAATATTTAGAGAAGCGATCATGTCTAATGACCTACATTTTCTTTTATTGTTGTTTGTGGTTTGTCTTGATAAAAAGATTGGGGAAACTTTGCTCCTAGTATGAGTTATGACATTCCTTATGTCTTAAGTGTCTTTTTTTTCACAAAGGGATAACATTCCACACCTTGGTCTATGTCATACCATGGTGGTTATTGTCCATTTTCTATGTTTTAGCATCCAATGACGATAAAAATGCAAGCTTAGCATCTCTGAACCAAAATATTAATCCCTCTTCAATCATCTAATTTCATGCTAACATTTTCCTCCTGCTAACATTTATTTTCATCAATCCTTGCATTCATGCCTATCTAGTTTGCTTGTCAGAATAAACTTTGAAATTTTTTAAAAACATCAAAATTTGTGACAAAATTTCTGAGGGGGCATGGGTCTATCCTGTAGGACATGTCCTAGACTAAATTTCTTTGACACAACACAATAAACTACATTTTATCAAAGACGGGAAAAATATAGACATTGAAAAATATGATAGGCCTAGAGTGTCATTTTCTTCTTCTTCCCCTGCATAATTGAATAATTTTAATTATTGTCTAAAGTCATATTCTTCTATTAATTAAATAATTTTAATTATTTAATTAATTCATTTCTCCGTTTATTTTTCCTTTGATTAAATAAATTAATATTTATTTAATTCAATAAATTAGTATTTATTTAAGTATTCATAGTTTTTTTTCCATAATTAAATAAATTCTATTTATTTAATTATTTTCCACCTTTTCCTTGCTATTATATAATTATTTTAATTATTTAATGTTTTGTCTTTTTCCTTCACTTTTAATTAAATTTATATTTTAATTAAAAGTCAAACTTTTCCCTTTCTTCTATAATTAAATAATTGTTTTAATTATTTAATTATTCACTTTCCCTCAAGTTTAAATAATTTTATAATTATTTCATTTTCTCTCCAACTTGTGTCAACCTCTTTATCTATGTCATTCTTATCCCTTCACATATCCATCCTTAACTAAACCCTATTTTTACCCTAACCCTATTCCATTGCTTCTCAAGCAATCTCGTCCATTAATCTTCATCATTTGATCTTGACCCTTCATTAAAATTTGGTTTTCTATAAGACACCTATCACTTTCATTCCAACCCTAGCTAGCTACAGACAACCACAACTACTATCTTTGATATAAAGCAAAATGGAGAAGAGCAATGCAGGTAATTCAATCATGACATAGGTATTGTTGGTAATATTGTTTTGTTATTTTGTATTTCCATGTTCATTTGTGCTTCATTGTTGGATTAGGGTCCTAGGGTTTGAGTTTTATGTATTTGATGGTTGATACTATTGATTCATGCCTTTTTGCTTGATTCTACCCTATGCTACAGATGAAATCCTTGTTGATATTTAAAAATATAAAATTACTCTATTTTAGCTCCAAAAATCTATAAATTGGAATAGCTTCTTAAATTCATAATGAAAAATATAAAATTACTCTTTTATTTTAGCTCAAAAAAATCTCTCAAATACCCATAGCCGTATTCTACAGAACGAAATCCTTGTTGAGATTTTTTTCCATTACCACTGTAGTATAAATTGGAATAGCTTATTAAATTCATAATAGACAATATTAAAGTTCTTTTATTTTAGCTCAAAAAAATCTTTCAAATACCCATAGTTGTATAATATATGTGGCAGGTAGGAGATTCTTGTAATTTTCCTATAATTGGAATATTTTATTAAATTCGTAATGGAAAATATAAAAGTACTCTTTTATTTTAGCTCAAAAAAATATTTCAAATACCCATAACCCTTTTGTACAGAAGGAAATCCTTGTTGAGAATTTCTATCATTACAACTATACTATCAATTGGAATAGCTTATTAAATTCGTACTGGCAAATATAAAAGTGCTCTTTTATTTTAGCTCAAAAAAATCTTTCAAATACAAGAAGGAGATTCTTGTAAGTCAGTTCATTGTTCAAAATTTTATCGATATTATTCTAGCAATATGTCTACATGTTATATACTTGGACAAGAAGTATTCACCTAAGTTAATATTAAACATATTGTAACAAAAAATGACTAAACCTCACCTAAGTTGTAATAATGGAATTGAAACCCCATAAATAGTTTAGAATAATAATTCAAATTTTGAGAGAATAAATTGACTATTTTTAAATTTGATAAAATTAATATATTTTACTTTTAACCTCATCAACACTTTAAGGTCATGTTCTAGTCTCAACAAAGTTTTTTAAATCACACTGTGTAACTGTTTTTAAAACTTTTTCAAAATAATTTCAAAATTTTAACTTTCTCAATAATAATTGCATTCTGAGATATCAAACATTAATTAAAAATGGCAGATAAATTGCTCCAAAAAATGACCAATAAAATTGTAAAACAAAATTGTTATGAACTCAATTTCACAAACTCGATCTTTATTGCCTGAGTTTTTCTACATTATAAATAAAAAATGCTATACTGATCTTGGTGTGGGTGTTGTTGTTCCCCTTGCTTGCCTACGTCTGCTCTTCCTTTTGTTGATATTGATATGAATTTTGTTGATTGTGTTCTCAAGTGTTGCTGCCGCTCTTGGTATGGACGGTCTTGCTGCTTTTGCTTACATTCGGGTTGCTTTTGCTGCTGATTTTCACATAGATGTTGCTTCTCTTGCTGATATTGCTGTCGATTATGCTGCTGCTGCTCTTGCTTGTGTTCATTAGGATTTTGCTGCTCTTGGTTCTGCTTCTCTTTCTCATTTATGATACATATGTGCATATATAAAAATGTTTATAGACATACAAATATATAGTAATACAGAGGCAATATATGGATAATATAATGTGTAAATGACCAGAGAGGATACTATGATAGTGCATAAATAGGATATAAAGAAGAAACATTAAACCAAAATTCAAAATACTTATGATAATGTTAGAGATAATATTTTAAGGCAGACTTGAAAACAGGTACAGAAAGGAGAAACATTAAACGAAAAATTCAAAATACGTACGATAATTTGGTCCTGTTTTCGAAGACGAGGGGGAATATTGTTGGGACGCTAAGTAAGCGCGGGATTTGGACCAGGACTACAATGACTCTGCGGGATCTTCAATCTTATGGATCTAACTCTCCGCCCCTCCAAGTCTGCCAGGGCACGATTTGCATCTCCCGCAGTAAAAAATGTTATGAAACTTATCCTATCGTCATTCGAACTGTAATCCACTTTTATTACTGTGCCTGCAGTACAAACAAAAAAAAATTCTTTGAGAAACAATAATGTAACCGACTGTATTTGATATGTAAGTTTGATCAACCAAAATAAAGCGGAAAAAATAAATCTACATGCCATATTGTTGGAAAATTTCTCGCAAAAGGTTGTTAGAAATGGTGGCATGCATGTTGAATGCCACCAGTTTGCTTTGGTTCCCTTGAGGAGAAGAACCTGTTGGGTGAGCAGGTGCTATGGTGGGTGAGTTCCATGGCAACTGGGAAGCAACATAAAAAGGGTAACTGGAACGAATTGGATGTGCAGCTGGGTAGAATTCAGGGGCGAAAGGATTAAGTTTGTTTGTATGCGTGAGGGTTCCAGAGGTTCCCATATTGCTTGCTTGCATAGCTTTCTCGCTCGCTGTCACTGATATAACTAAACCAGTAACAAGCAAAAGCAAAACCTCGAGGAATCAAAAGTAAGAAGACTTGTGAGAGTTAAAAGTACAGTGGGAGTTCTATCTCACTTTTGATTCCTTGAGGCTTTTCTTTTACTTGTTACTGGTTTAGTTATATCAGTGACAGCGAGCGGAAAAGCAACGGAAGCAAGCAATAAGGGAGCCTCTGGAATCCTCGTGCATATAAATAAACTTAATCCTTTTGCCCCCGAATTCTACCTGGCTGCATATCCAATTCGTTCCAGTTACCCTTTTTATGTTGCTTCCCAGTTGCCATGGAACTCACCCACCATAGCACCTGCTCACCCAACAGGTTCTTCTCCAGCTTCATTTTTGGTTGATCAAACTTACATATTAAATAGATTTACAGTCGGTTACATTATTGTTTCTCAAAGGTTTTTTTTTTTTTTTTCTTTGTACTGCAGGCGCAGTAAAAAAAGGTGGATTATAGTCCGAATGAACGATAGGATATGATTCATAACATTTTTTGATGCGGGAGATGTAAATCGTGCCCTGGTAGCCTTGGAAGGGCAGAGAGTTGGAACCATAAGATTGAAGATCCCGTGGAGTCATTACAGTCCTGGTCCGAATCCCACGCTTACTTATCGTCCCAACAACATTCCCCCTCGTCTTAAAAAACAGAACCAAATTATTGTAAGTATTTTGAATTTTAGTTTAATGTTTCTTCTTTATATCCCATTTATGCACTATCACAGTATCCTCTCTGGTCATTTACACGTTATATTATCCATATATTTCCTCTGTATTACTATATATTTGTATGTCTATAAACATTTTTATATATTCATATATGCATCGCGATTCCAACGAATACTCGGTGATTAGGCAGTACCTGCCAAGACACCTTTAAAACATCATATCGTATGTGGTGTTCTCTTCATGAAAGTTGCTCATCAAGAAGGTACGGTTATGTAAAGCTCACGTTCATTTTAAGTATATACTGAGGATATTATGTTCAACTCCGTATTGCATAGTAACAATTATTTGCCATGGGTTTCACCTTGCATGCGAGGATATACTTACTATGCTATGGGAAAGCTTAAGCTGCCATATGCATATACTCCATCAGCAGAGTAAGTTATTTAAATTGTGTTTTGCATTGGCATGTGGGGTCTGCTTATTATTCTGTTAGAACATAACCAGTCATGTGCCCATTCTCTGGCAATGTACAATACATAATAATAGATACATACTTCCCAAACCATTTAGCTCGAGCACCTCCTCCCTTACCCCTTCCTGAAGATGCAACCTATTCAGTTAACATAAACAAAAGGTTTATGGAAGTCACTTATCTACTAGTTGCAACAAGTTTCAGAAGCAGTAATACCTTAGAACAATATATACAACACTCCATCAAATCATCAATTGCCTCGCTAGGCTAGTTTATATAAGAACATATTAGCTACACGAGTTTTAGAACCTAACTCCAGACTCAATACCTGCCATTGGACCGCAGGAAAAAAGATAGAAAGAATAAGCTAATTAATAAACTTGAAGTTCCATTAACCTCTTTCTTCTCCTTTGCCATCTTCATCAAATCTAATCATTAACTTTGTTGTACTAATGTGTCTTATATAATTAACTTGCAGAACGTTCCATCTTCATCAATAAGTATCCTTATCCTCTTTTCATATGTCTAATAGTATCTTTCATCCAGTTGATTATCTCTCGAGCCGCTACTCTAGTTTTTATTTCATACAAGGCATTTCGGTAGTTTATGTTTGGGACCAATCAGCCTTTGGAGAATACTAGTTCTTGTTTATTTCTTTCAATGACACCATGATGCTCTTTGGTTCTAGCCACATCTCTTTCATGAGAACTAGAATTTGCATCCAATCTGGCACCTCTATAAATGTTTCCTTTAGGGTTTCTCTTTTCTAAATTATTCTACCATGATAATGCATCCAGAATGCTCGATGGACATTGGCGGAAGCACCATTCAAGTTTTAGTGTTGGAAATTTGTGAAACCCCTCAAATTATTGTGGAAAGCAAAGAACTTCTGGAGAGCCATGGCCATTACAGGCGGCAAAGAAACTGCCAACACTATTGACATCTTTCATGATGTGCATGAATTTTGATTATTGGGCATTACAATGGCTGGTATTTGACAATGTTATGGAAAAGCCTGCCATCAGTGGATGACCATGCTAACTTGTAACTATAGTTTTTTTAATAGTTTACCACGTTCTGGAGTCAAACATTGTACAGCGTGAATTCCATGTCACTTCATATATGATCTTATATACTATGCTTTTGCATGGAAAAGCATATGCTTTTTCTATTCTTTTCTAGGATATACTAGTTTTTGTTAGCAAACATCGATATA
This sequence comes from Sequoia sempervirens, assembly GCA_007258455.2. Taxonomy (NCBI): domain Eukaryota; kingdom Viridiplantae; phylum Streptophyta; class Pinopsida; order Cupressales; family Cupressaceae; genus Sequoia; species Sequoia sempervirens. The sequence continues at coordinate 60,632,776 of VDFB02271358.1, read as the reverse complement.
TGTTCTTTATTTTCTAATTGCTAGTAATAAATATGTTCAATTATGCTTGTGATCACTATTTCCGTATCTGTTAAATGCAACCTTTTGATGGTTAGGATGTCCTTAAATTGTTTCATTCTTAATCTTTAAGACATTTGTGTGGTTAACTTGTATCGAAGCAAATTTAACCGAACCTGGCAAGGTGAATCTCATTTAACTTACTGAAGTTTTCAATGTGCAGTATCCCGATAATAGGAGAAGGATTTGGATGTCCATCTTCTATTCAAAGAAGTGACAGCTCGTGGTGGGGTAGAAATGGGGTTAAAACCTCCTTATCTGATTAATAAGTTTATAGATAAACATGTTTAATTTTTAATTCTGGTTTTATTAAGATTGACTATTCTTCTTAGCTTCCTATTATACTGTTTTCTCAATTTTAAATCATCGAATCATCAAATTTATTGTTCAATTGACACTGCAGAAAGGACTGCTTTCCTAAATACCACAATATCTGTCACACTTAACATTGATTATGCCATGCATCTGGCGGTTTTCTCTAACACAGACAAAGGTTTATTCATACTCATTTGCTTCTCATATAGTTAAGCTTTCATTTGCCGAATTATTGACAGTCACTAAACTGTGGATTCTAATGTTAAATTCGTATCCATTTGCAGAATATTACCGAAAGAGCTTGATGGATCTAATAAACATGCCGTCCAACTGGTTTGTTCATAGAAGTTAAGTCTACCGTGGAGTTACCAAGTTTGTTCATACATATATTTTCTCTCTCATGTATATATATGTATATATACCAATACCAAATAATGGGCTAGCTTAAAGTAACATTATGTGGGACCCAATGCAGGCATACGTGGACAGGGAGATATGAAGTCCATCTTTGGGAGATATGTTCCCAATGCTTTCCACATTAATGGTTGCAGGTTCGAAACTTAGTAGATTGTATAGAGAATCTTCTTCGTCCCCAAGGTTTTCCCCATCTTGTACTTCTTCAACACTAATCCGCTTTAATTTCTCTTCTACGGGCTGGGTGCTGCTCATAATGGCTTCCACATCATATCGACTTGTGTCAAAATTTGTAATGGCATTTTCTCATCTGAATTTAATGAAGGCAATGTCATAAGCTTCGGCAGCCTCTTCCTCTATGTCTGTGAATTCAAACAAGAATCACTGGTCTTTTATCTGGTTTGATTATTGGATGCATTCATAATGAACAACAGCTCAATGTACTGCATAAATATCTATTGGAAACATTATACTAAAAACTGAGAGAAGAGGCTAATGATTCTTGTTTGAATTCATAGACACAGAGGAAGAGGCTGCTCTTATGACATTGCCTCCATTAAATTCAGAGGAGAATGAAGGAATAAAACAGAGAGAGAAGAAGATAACAAATGATAATACAGTAATTAACAGTAAAAGAGCTTCAGCTCTACTTCATATAAAAACTTCTACCACTTTCTATTGAACAAATCTGAGCAATTACACAATAGAATAATGAACAAGATCAATACTGCTGTTCTTATTGGAGAAACAAAGTTACTGCTGTTAACAAACAGAACTGCACTTACAAAACGTAGAGCTGCTGCTCTTACAAATAAAAACAATATAAAACAAATCTGCTGCTGCAGAAAACCAGAACTGCTGAATGCTTCCTTCTTTCTTCTCTATTTTCTACGCTGCCCAAAGACTCATATTTATAGTGTTCTGCATTTGAAAACATAAATGGAGTCCTTCATTATTGAGCAGTATTCAGCATGGGCTACGTATGGATCACTGTCAAATAGTAAATGAAGGAGCAGATACGGATAAGCTTTCAATAAATAAAAGCCTGCCATATTAATTGTTGCAGCTGCGTCATGTTTAATCGCTAGAAGAGAAACATGTTAATGCACTTATTATGGTTGTTGTGATTACCTTTTCCAACACCCCCCTTAATCACAACTACTATCATTTAGAAGACCCAAACAATCTCGTAGATACTCAAAACTTTCTCTTACTAATGGGTTGGTAAAAATATCTGCATACTGATATTCAAACCTTCAATATTCCAAATAAATTTCTCCATTATGAATCAACTCTCTGATGAAATGGTATCTAGTATCTATATGCTTACTCCTCTAGTGAAATACATGATTCTTTGATAGTGCAATTGCCGAATTTCTGTCACAAAAGATCTTTGTTGCTTCCTCTTGTTTATGCCTCAAAGCTGTCAAGACTCTTCTCATCCAAATTGCCTAACATGATGCTCGTGCTGCTGCTACATACTCTACTTTTGCTGATGAAAGAGTGACAATGGGTTGTTTCTTGGATACCCATGATACTACACCTATTCCAAAATGAAATACATAACTAGATGTACTCTTCTTGTCACCAATGCTTCCTGCACAATCACTATCAGTATATCCTATGAGCTTGCACTCATCCAACCTTGAATACTAAATTCCATAATTTTTAGTCCAACTTACATATCAGAAAATCCTTTTTCCTGCTTGCCAATTAGTGTCTTTTGTAGACTCCATGAAACTTGAAATAAGAGTCACACCATACATTATATTTGTCCTTGTGGTAGTCAAGTACATTAAACTACCAACAAGTCTTTTCAACATTTGAACCATTGTCATTTTTACTTAACTTCAAACCTATCACAACTGGTGTTGGTGCTAGCTTACAATTTATCATATTGAACCTTTTCAAAACTTCATTAGCATATTTGACTTGTGAAATGAATATGCCATTTTTATTTTGATTTACATCAATGCCAAGAAAATACTTCATGAGCCCCAAATCAGTCATTTCAAATTCTTTCTTCATAACTCCTTTGAACAAGTCAATTGATAAATCACCTGTGAATATCAAGTCATCAACATATAAACAAACAATTAGAATTTGACCTTCTTCATTCATCTTTGTGTATAATGTAGGCTCACTGATGCACCTATTGAAGCCATTCTCTAAGAGGTAAGAACCAATTCTACTATACCATACTCTAGGAGCTTGCTTAAGTCCATAGAGTGCTTTTTTGAGTTTGTAGACCTTTTCTTCATGGCCTAAAACCTCATATTCTACATATACTTCTTCTTCTAAGAAGCCATTCTAAAATTTTATTTCACGTCCATTTGATATACCAACCACTTGTTTTGAGCTGATACTGCCAATGTTGTTCTCACTATATCCAAACGAGCTACTAGAGCAAATATTTCATTGTAGTCAATTCCAGGTTGTTGTGAATAACCATTTTCTACAAGTCTTGCTTTATGCTTTTGCACATTTCCTTTTGTTTTCATCTTGGTCTTGTAAACCCACTTGAATCCTATCACATATTTTCCTTCTGGAAGATTCACTAAGTCCCATGTATGATTCTTTTCTATAGCATCAATTTCTTCATCCATAGCATATTTCCATTTTTCATCTTTAATTGCATCTTCAAAGTGAATTGGATCATCTACTAGTGAAAATAATGCAAAAAGAGAAAGTAGAATAGCATTTCTCTCACCTTCATTTTGATCATAGATATCCCTCAATCTTCGTATTCTTTATCTCCTTAAGCTTTCCAATGTTGGATTTGACATATCACTTGAAGTAGATCCTGAAGAATTTGGACTTGAAGATCCTACACCAAGAATGCCTGTTGTAGATGGCGTTTGATGCTCATTTGAGGGAGTACTAGTCTCAATGTGTGAAGTTGTCTTTCTACTTGATGAAGGTGTCCCTTGTGGACCAACTTGTTGAGCTTGAGTGGGTGTGGAAGGAGTTACCATAGGAGTAACAAGTAGACCTAATACTTCTCTATCATTTTGTGGTAAACTTGTTGGAATATTCACTATCTTCTTCAAACTTCCATCCCATGATTCTTCTTCTAGGAATTGCACACCTCTACTAATAATCACTTTTCTTGTTATAGGATTATACAACTTGTATGCTTTAGTGTCCTCACTATATCCCACAAGTATGCATTTTTATCATGTGCTATCCAATTTCTTTCTCAATTCATTTGGGACATATGCATATGCCACACATCCAAATACCAACACTAGACTTTCTTCCACTCCATGCTTCCTCTGGAGTTATATTCTTGACACTTTTCGTTGGGAATCTATTCATTATGTAGACTGCACATGCTACACCCTTTTCCCAATACTCATTTGACAAATGCTTGGCCTTCAACATACTCCTATCCATTTCCATAATTGTTCTATTCTTTCTTTCTACCACACCATTCTATTGTGGAGTGTACCCAGTAGTAAATTGCTTATGTATTCCATAATCCTTGCAAAAATTAACAAATGCATTTGAGATGTATTCACCACCTTTGTTAGTTCTTAAAAATTTGATATAATATCCACTTTGCTTCTCAACCAAAGATTTGAATTAACATAAATCTCAAAAACATCAGACTTGTGATTTAGGAAATATACCCATGTCTTTCTTGTGTAGTCGTCAATAAATGTAAAAAGTAAACACATCCACCAATTGAAGGTGTTTGCATAGGTCCACAAAAATCAGAGTGAACTATCTCCAAAGGTGCCTTTGCTCTGACTGACTTGCCAATTGGGAATGACTCTCTATGTTGCTTTCCGAAAATACACCCTTCACATACTTTATCTGTTTTTTCTATCACTGGAAAACCTTTTACCATGTTTTTCCTATGTAACAACTTTCGACCTCCAAAATTTAAGTGTTTAAGTCTTAAATGCCAAACCCAATTCTCATCTACTATTTCTGATTGAAAAGCTACTTGTAATGTTACTTCATCCAAAGATTGAGTGAGATTTTGTTGGACTTATTGGTGGATTGCTTGAGAAAATTCAACCCTTAAATCTAGTGTTAGCTTTAAGGGAAACATTCTATTGTTGGTCACCACCATCCACTTGTTTTAAGCTGATATTGCCAAAGTTGTAGTGGGATATGCTCGAATAGTGACCTTGGGTTCCTTTTTGATAGTAGATAGGTTACCATATTCTATGAAAGGTCCTCCAAAGTAGAAGATTGATTTTGGCCAAGCACTTGGAGGTCCATTCTTATAACCAATATTTTAAATAAAATATTGATTAGCGACTGACCTTTGCATTACTATTGTAAAAAATTTCGCATATTAATAAATTTAATCATAAATATAACTTTGATGCATTTGACCGGACATCATCTATTGGAAGTGTTGTTACTAGTTGTATTAATGGAAAATTTGAGCATGGTTACCTAGTCTATGTGACAGTTGGGACAAGGAAAATGAGAGGTGTTTTGTACTAGTTCCTCCTTCGTGCACTATACCATAGCACACAACTGTATCTCCCTTTATAAATAGCATGGGTAATGAGCTCAAAGCCTTTGTCACGAAACATCAGCCAAAAAGAGGCTAACGAATAGGAAACATCTATTAGGAAATTAAATTTTACATTTAATAAATTAGGTTAGTTTATAGTAATAAATAAATTAATAGTTAGTTCTTGGGAAGTTATTCCTCTAAGGGAATTTGAAGTGGTTAATCACGGGAAAATAATGGTTTTAAAAAATTCAATGTATTGGATGTATTTTGTCAGATGAATATAATGAAATTCATATGATTTAATCTATTTTGTGATTAAAGAGCGTATCGAGACTTGTTGTGTAGGTGTTTGAAGGGGATTTTTAGCACAAAAATAATTTGATGTGTTGCTTCTCTTGCCTTTACAATAGCTTCACCAAATTGGGCATTGTGATGCATAGAGCTATTTGGAGGCATGCGTAAATGTTGCTAAAAGGGCATATGAGTGAACAAGGTAGAACTCAAAATCTTTATTTTGGTGTTTCGTACGCATTTTTTCAATGTGTGAACCAGCAGCCTATAAGGAGTTGATATAGTATGATTTAAAAAATAAATAAATAAATAAAACATTGCAGTTCATTGTGAATATTTATGATCTCTTTGTTGTTCTATAAAAAAGGAGTGATAAGTGATGAGATTGATTTTATTTAAAATGGAGAAATCATATTTTATTTCAAAGTTTGAGGATCATGAGTTTCATACATGGCACTTCAAAGTGAAACTAGTTTTAATAGAGAAAGATCTTTGAGAGATTGTTAATGTAACTATTAAAAAACCACAAGATGTAGATAAACAATTAAAATGGACAGCAAAAGATTGTAAAGCTACAAAAGTGATTGGTCTTGGATTATCCGATGCATATTTACATCATATTGATTTGAAAAAAACCTTTGGTTCACAAGCTTCAAGTGCTAAAATATGAATAGGCAAAAAAATTGGTTTGAAAATGAATGAGGGTGATAGTATTATTCAGGATATTAGTATGTTCCATTCTTTTCTTAATCAACTTTCTAGAATAAAATGTATAGTTGATAATGATTTTGAAACTATTTTATTAAATATTATGCCTTCAAGTTTTGACAATATTGTGTTTACTTAAAACAAATTGAATCCAAGCCCTAGCTTAGAGAATGTGATATCTTATTTAATTGATGAAGAGAAAAGAGTCTCTAAAACTAACTCAACTTTTGCGTAATCCACTTTTTTTTGTCCAAAACAAAAATAATGCTTCAATAGGAAAGAATAATAACAAATGCTTCTATGTTAACCAAAGGGGCACATTCCAATGAATATAGTTATAGATTTGCATGGCTGCTTGGAGGATTCTTATTGATATATAGTTACTCCTATGTGGGCTTATTTGGAAAATCAGATCTAGTGTTGATTCTGGTGTTTGAGTCTTGGGAATCTAAATATTATACTTGATTATCTCTATCTTGCATGATACTAATGTGGGGTTGAATCCATTTTTCAATTATTTGATATTGAAGCACTAATTATGTATTTCTCTTTTGAAATGTTTTATATTTGCGAATCTTGTAAATTGTTTGATGTGGATTATGTTTGGTAGGGAATATTATTAGTCACCATTATTACATTAGTATGTATTGCAATGTGAAATGGTTATTGGGAGTACTCATCAAAGAGCATTATCATAAAGGCTTACAATGATGTGTAAAAATCTTCCAAGGGTGTCATATCACTACCTATAAGAGTTGGGCCTGCTATATTGGATACCACATTCCAAGTATTGGACCTCGATCTTCCCTACAAAATCCTCCTTGACTAACCATGGATTCATGCTATAAATGTCGTCCCCTCCACATATCACAAACTCTTCAAATTTCCTCACAAGGACACTGAGATCACAATAGCAAGTGATCTCGATCCTTTTTAATATTGTAGCAACCTAAGAGGGACATCCAAACAACAAGTGCCAATCAATTAGGAAATTTTGTCATTTATTTCATCTTATTATGTTGATCCCTCTACTTTAACCAAAGCATCCACTTCCACCATCCCATCACTCGATCCCAAGATACAATTCAAAGATAAAGGGTGTGGGGAATATCATATGAAGACATCCTATTGTGTTAGAAAATTACCTGCATCTCCAAAATCATATGGTAACCTATCTACTATCAAAAAGGAACCCAAGGTCACTATTCAAGAATCTCCCACTACAACCTTCATAGAATGGGGAGAGTTGAGTAAATAGGCTATTAATGAAGAGGACATCACCTCCTACTTATACATGGAAGAAGAAGATGTTGAACCTAAATGGATCTCAACTAAGCAATATGGTGAGGGTTTTGATATCATGAAACAATAAGCTTATGATGGACATAGCAGACTCAATTTCAGTAAGAATTAACTTTTAGAACCTTTGATACTTTCCAAGTGACCATAAAAGATAGGGCTAGGTTATGAACCACTAAAATTCAATGCTCTTAGTACCAAGGCGCTTTCAAGTGGGGAGGTTAGTGCTTCAAAAGATATCAAGGCATCAATGGATTACCATATTGAGACTAGCTCTAATGAATAGGACTGGGACTCATAAACATCTAGTGACTATGATGTAGCTAAGACCTTTCACAAACTTTACTTATCTGATCAGCCAAGCAAAGGCCAAGCTTGGATCACTTCCTTTTGGGATATGAATAATACTTCCCTTTTCACCTTATCCTCCTCTTCACTAAATTTCAATAGGAAAGGACACATCTAAGGGTGAAAAACTCTCTGAGGCACCTAAGGATGGAGGGTTGTACTTACTTCCTATAAGTAAAGAGAAATCATCAATGCTAGCAGAGAGGTCTATGGAATTCAATATGGTCACTAATGAAAATCCTAAAATTGTTTGCTTTATAGCATATTTTATAGTAATAGAGCAACTAGAGTTTTGTGCCTTCTTTGCAAAAAGATAGATCAACTTCACTTGGTCGTATACAAACATGCTAGTTTTGGATCCTAAGTTGGTATTACATCACTTTTCATTATTTCTTGATGCTAAACTGGTCAAACAAAAAGCTAAGGAAAATGCATCATCAAGTTGCCCTACTGGTAAAGGTTAATTTAAAGAATTTACTTGATGTTGGCTTCATTCAACCTATTGACTATGTAGAGTGGATTTCCAATTTGGTGCTAGTGAAAAGCCAATGGGAGGAATCCACCTTTGTAATAATTTTAGAGATCTAAACAAGGTGTGCCCAAAAGATGAATTCCCCATACCAAAAATCAACATCATAGTGGACTTAATAGTGAGGTACGAGATAATATCTGAACCGAAGGAAAAGGGGGAATAAGATGTGGGATCACCTACTCTCCCTTTTCAAATAGTTTATTCAATTATGTCCTAGGAACCATAATTGGATTGACAATCAACTTGACAAGGTGAGTCCGTTCTCAACAAGGAAAACCTATGATAGGTTTTTCTTAGGGTTTGAGGGGTTCAACACCAAGCAAAAGCTTGGAAAAGACAATCAATTATTCAACACACAAAACCTAATAATGCAAGCTAAATGAAGAATTAAAATAATGAAATAATACAATAGAAAGTTAAGAGATGTGTACCTGGACAATCTGGAGATGTCACAAGGATTCTAGAAATGTGAAAAAGTTGAAAAAATATCCTATGGAGGACTAAGATGTCCAAGGTGGTCATTTAGTCCCATTGCTATTCGAGGGGATTTCAGGATTTTTGGATGCCAAAGTAGAATCTTGAAGAAATTCTTAAAAATACCCTAGGGAGGACTAAGACACCCAAGGTGGTGAATCAGTCCCATTTAGGGGTTTTTCAAGTCTTTGAATCTGGTCCTGACCTCCCAAGTTTGCACTTTCATCCTCCTAGATCTCAATTTCTGAATCTTTCGAATGTAGCTTGTAGGTGAGTTTTTTTGAAGATGACAAATTTGCAATGCAATATTTGCAACTTTTCAATCTTGCACTCTAATTGATCTTCAAGAATTCAACCTAGACCTGTAAATAGAAGCACACAAGAGGAGAAAAAATTGTTGATTGTTAGTCAAGGGGGTTTTCCTTGGTCAAACCCCCTATTGATAAGGAAATCTTGAAATGAAATAGAATAATGGAAGAGAATGATGAATGAACAATATGCAATGTTACAACTCACCAAACCCTTGTTATAGGAGGCTACAATTATGCTTGAAACGGCTTCATTGGATGTAGTTCTTGAATCACTTGAATGTTGATAGTTCTTGCTTTGAAATGCTTGCTTGAATCCAAACCCTACATCACAAATGTTAGCTCAAAAAAAAAATGATGCAACAATGTCTTTGATATGATGCTTGAATCTTAATTATGGCTCCAAATTCTTAATGAATCTACTCTTGAATGCTCTTGTGACCTCAATTATGCTATAATGAATACTCTTGCAAAAGTATTAGGTGAAAATGAGTGAAGGAACCTTGTCTCTATACTTATCTATGCTTAATATCTCGAAATTACAAGACAACAAGCCAACATATGAATTCATTGATTAAAGGAGGGTAAATCTTGCCAAAATTTGAAATTGAATCCCAAAATTTGGCTAAGGGAGACTAAGATGCTCTAGGTGGCATCTTAGTCTCGACGCTCAAATCTCAGGGCACAAACTCCAAGAAGGGACCTTTTTGAGGTGCATTTGAAATTAGGGTCCCAAGACCTTTGGGGGACTAAAATTCCCTAGGTAGTGACTTAGTCCTAACCCAAAAATCACGGACACATAGCCATAATACTTCAATAATCATTTATTCGTTAATGACTTTCATGATAAGCCATGAAAAGATGTAATTAATAGGGCTTTTGAATGCAAAATAGGACCAATTAAGCCATAAAGAGGCATTAAAAAAGCAAGGTGGGCCTAAACAAGTGTGAAAATGCAAAGGGTATGCATTTTTCTACACTACATTTAGCCCCCACTTTAGTGAGACGATGAAGTTGCTCCAAACTCACACTAAAGTAGCCAACCACACAATCAAGAGGGCTAGAAATGTATGAATGCAAGTAATATAGGATGAATACAATTGAGAGGGATGATCAAGCCCCCCAGGATCGATATCCTATGGAAAACCAACATAGGCATAGAGGAATACATTGGTGGATGATGTATGAAGCCATAATCAGATCACAAGCACACACCATCAAAGAAAAGGAAAAGGAAAATGAAAATGAAAATGAAAAATCTAGTGGATCAAGCTTCGATTGGCTATCCAACATGTTGTCGACTAGGTTTAGGCTATTTTTCCAAAAAGGCTTACAAGTGGAACATGTTGTCCACTATGCAAAAAAAAGGCATGCTCACAAGGGCTAGTGAAGCTAGGTGTTCACTAGGTGAGCCCCAGGGATCCATATCAAATCCATACCTCCATGACTAAGATAAGAACATAAATACATTTTCACAAGGGATAGTGAAGCTAGGTGTGCACTAGGTGAGCCCTAAGAGGTCCAAACCATAGCCATACCTTCATGACTATGATAAGGACATTGAAGATGCATGCTCACAAGGGCTAGTGAGGCTAGGTGTCCACTAGGTGAGCCCCAAGAGGTCCAAATGAAAGCCATACTTCCATGACTATGATAGGGATAAAGATGCATGTTCACAAGGGATAGTGAAGCTAAGTGTCCACTAGGTGAGCCCCAAGAGGTCAAAATCAAAGCCATACCTCCATGACTATGATAAGGACAAAAATGCAACAAAACAAGAAAGAGAGATGTCCAAAGGGATTTTTCTTAGTTTGTACGAGGTCTTAATCTTAGGGGACATTGTTCCAAATGTTTCTAAGAGAAGACCAATAAAATAATAAAGGATTCACTACTTAGGGAATGCAATGCATCACATCACCACTAAGAGGAATGTAATATGCTAAGATAGATCAAGCTCTTGATGGAAATTACTCCCATTGTCACCACAAAGAGAGACAACATTAGATGACGCGAGAAAATCACATCAAGAGCAGTTGAACTCCAGATTCTATCAAATTTTATTATCTGAGGAGGCAATCTTAGAGACTCTTTTACCCTCCTCCAAGTGATCAACAGAATTGGCGAACAGAACAGTGTGAACGCGTCTACAAATAGGAATCTTCTAGAACATGGTGGCCATTAATTGCTCATTTATTACCCCACTCCTCTTGGTGGTGGTTTTTAGGGCGAATCTTGTTTAGGGTTGAGGTGGCACGATCTGGGCCATCTAGCCGATTGTAATCTGAGACGTCCGTTGGACTTGGCCATCTATAAAAGGGGGAGTCCCCCTTCATTTGTACATTCATAAGACAATAGAATTAGAGAGTAGAAATTAGAATAGAAAGACCAATTATAAGTAGCTTAGTATAGATTGATAGAGTAGTCGAAGAAGAAGGAAATTTTTTCCTTAGAACTTTGTAAGAAATTGTTGTGAACACTCTCCCAATAAAAAGAATTTTCATTGATGATGAATTTTGTCTTTTGTTGTGAGTAGCTAGCAAGGTTTCTTCATCCTTCTAATTCGAGTAGTGACTTAAAGTAGAATAAGTTTCATTTCATGCAAGCAGTAGATGTTAGTTGTGGAATGTGGTGCTTGATCTAAGCGACTTCGTCTATCCACACCACTAGTGTATTTGCTGATGGTGAATGCGCCTTGTGTGGTCAACTGGAATATCATGTAATTAACTTCAATTTGAATAATGGTATGCGTCGTTGTGATGGTATCTTTATGTCAAGTGGTGGTTTGAACACTTTAGCCATCTCCCTTGAAGAATGAGGATGGTTAGGAATAGTGTTGATTTTTAACTCCCGTAGTACTTCAGTTCACGAGTTTACAAGAGCTTTCAAGTTTCTTCAATTTTAAGTGTTTTGCATATCATGAGATTACCTTTAACTCCACATTGCCTTTGATCAAGACAATCCTTCAAGAAAGATTCAAGGTTCACATCCATTGTTTCCCTCTGAAGCATTGTTACAACATCTTGTCACTAGGGTTTGGTGAGTTGAAGCATTGTACTTAGTTCATTCATCATTCTCCTTTCATATTTTCCCCTATTTACTAACCGCCAAACATTTTCCCCTCTCTTTGAATGTGGTTTGTAGGTCTAGGAGATAGGTATAATTAAGAGAAAGATTGAAAAGGTTTTCATTAAGTTTTCAAAGCAATTCAAAGTTTAAAAAGTTACAAGCAAGTCTTGGAGAAGCTTGGAGAACACCTACAAGTTGAATGTTGCAGTTTTAGACCCAAATCTAAGTCAGGAGTAGAAAAATAGATTGAAAGCCACAATTTCTCATTCAGAATTTCTAGAAACCCTAAAGTGGATTGATTTGCCACTGGTGGTGAATGAGTCCAATTGCAGCTATTTTATAGAGAATTTTTTTAAATCTAAATACCCACTTTTCTAAAACATGTTCTGGAGTAGTCACCCAGAAAGTGGACTAACTCACCAGGGCTAGTGAATGAGTCCCATATGACATTAGCAATATAATTTCCAAATTTTTAGAAGTTCATTCCAGCTCACAGGTGCACACATTCAATTTACCTACTTGTTCTTTCTATTTCTTTGTTGTTTTAGGTCATTTATTAAGTCATTTTCATCAAATTAGGGTTAGATTTTACATATTGCATTTCATTATTCATTGCATCTTCTTTCCAAGTCAAAACATGGTGGTGAATCAATCTTTTGCAAATTTTGTATTGCATTTTTCTGGGTTGAATTTGCTACTTTTGAGTTTTTTTCCTATTACTACCTTTTTGTTTTAGTTTTAAGAATTTCTATTAGAAAAATTTCATTATTTTTAGCTTATACTGAATTTGCATTCACAATGCATTTAGTAGACCTTGCATGAGTATTTGGTGTCCTATTGTTGATACTATAGTGATATGAAGTTTGTGACTCATATCATACCACGATAATACAATCGTTGTGGACCTTAGGTTGCCTAACTCTTTCACTACGGGTGCTAACACTAGTACACTAGGTATGGATAATACCCTTCACAACTCTTTTCCTTCAACTATTGTGTCTCATGTTGAAACAATATTTGATGACATCCCTTAAGAAAAGATATTCCAAATTCATGAAGACATAGTAAACTTACAATATCAAATAAGTCTTGAAAACATTTCAACTGCTACAATTCCTACAATAGAAAACATTCATCACACGCTTGAAAGAGAAGATGGAATTGAACTTATGAGAAACATAGTTCAGATCTTTGTCAAAAACTTTCCCTTAACCACTAGTGGTTCTCAAACTATAAACAGTGTTACAAACCAAGGAGGAACTAGCATTCCTCTCACAAGCATGAACTCCATTCCTACTTATACAAGTGCTCACATGACAACAATAATGCAACCAAATAGTAATGTGATACCTTACTTAGTTGTTTTTGCTAGACTTCCTAATACCTTTGTGGCATCCCATATTATATCTCCTACCACCATGCCACCTATGAGAATCCCATTCACTTTCCCTTCAAACACATACACCCCTCCACCTTTCTCACATACATCTCATAACACAAGTAATGACCCTCTCATAGCTCAACTCTTTCAAACCATTTCATCCATGCAAACAAAAATTTCGATGATCAACCAAAACCAAAATTGCCCACCTACATATTATGTCAAAAACATCCCATTATCCTTGGGGATATTCAAACCACTAATGCCACAAGGTATAGAAGTGCCTAGATTTGAGAAATCACAATAGCAAGTGATCTCGATCCTTTTTAATATTGTAGTAACCTAAGAGGGACATCCAAAAAACAAGTGCCAATCAATTAGGAAATTTTGTCATTTATTTCATCTTATTATGTTGATCCCGCCACTTTAACCAAAGCATCCACTTCCACCATCCCATCACCCGATCCCAAGATACAATTCAAAGATAAAGGGTGTGGGGAATATCATATGAAGACATCCTATTGTTTTAGAAAATTACCTGCATCTCCAAAATCATATGGTAACCTATCTACTATCAAAAAGGAACCCAAGGTCACTGTTCGAGCATCTCCCACTACAACCTTCACAGAATGGGGAGAGTTGAGTAAATAGGCTATTAATGAAGAAGAAGAAGATGTTGAACCTAAATGGATCTCAACTAAGCAATATGGTAAGGGTTTTGAGATCATGAAACAATAAGCTTATGATGGACATTGCAGACTCAATTTGCGTAAGAATGAAATTTCAGAACCTTTGATACTTTCCAAGTGACCATAAAAGATAGGGCTAGGTTATGAACCATTAAAATTGAATGCTCTTAGTACCAAGGCGCTTTCAAGTGGGGAGGTTAGTGCTTCAAAAAATATCAAGGCATCAATGGGTTACCATGTTGAGACTAGCTCTAATGAATAGGACTGCGACTCATAAACATCTAGTGACTATGATCTAGCTAAGACCTTTCACAAACTTTACTTATCTGATCAGCCAAGCAAAGGCCAAGCCTGGATCGCTTCCTTTTGGGCTATGAATAATACTTCCATTTTCACCTTATCCTCATGTTCACTAAATTTCAACAGGAAAGGACACATCTAAGGGTGAAAAACTCTCTGAGGCACCTAAGGATGGAGGGTTGTACTTACTTCCTATAAGTCAAGATAAATCATCAATGCTAGCAGAGAAGTCTATGGAATTTAATATGGTCACTGATGAAAATCCTAAAATTGTCCGCTTTATAGCATATTTTATAGTAATAGAGAAACTAGAGTTTTGTGCCTTCTTTGCAAAAAGACAGATCAACTTCACTTAGTCGTATACAAACATGCTATTTTTGGATCCCAAGCTGGTATTACATCACTTTTCATTATTTCTTGATGCTAAACCAGTCAAACAAAAAGCTAAGGAAAATGCATCATCAAATTTCCCTACTAGTAAAGGTTAATTTAAAGAAGTTACTTGATGTTGGCTTCATTCAACCTATTGACTACATAGAGTGGATTTCCAATTTGGTGCTAGTGACAAAGCCAATGGGAGGAATCCACCTATGTACTAATTTTAGAGATCTAAGTAAGGTGTGCCCAAAAGATGAATTCCCCTTACCAAAAATCAACATCATAGTGGACTTAATAGTGAGGTACGAGATAATATCTGAACCGAAGCAAAAGGGGGAATAAGATGTGGGATCACCTACACTCCCTTTCCAAATGGTTTATTCAATTATGTCCTAGGAACTATAATTGGATTGAATATCAACCCAACAAGGTGAGTCTGTTCTCAACAAGGAAAACCTATGATAGGTTGTTCTTAGGGTTTGAGGGGTTCACCATCAAGCAAAAGCTTGGAAAAGACAATCAATTATTCAACACACAAAACCTAATAATGCAAGCTAAATGAAGAATTAAAATAATGAAATAATGCAATAGCAAGTTAAGAGATGTGTACCTTGACAATCTGGAGATGTCACAAGGATTCTGGAAATGTGAAAAAGTTGAAAAAATATGATATGGAGGACTAAGATGCCCAAGGTGGTGACCTAGTCCCACTGCTATTCGAGGGGATTTTAGGATCTTTGGATGCTGAAGTAGAATCTTGAACAAATTCTTAAAAATACCCTAGGGAGGACTAAGACACCCAAGGTGGTGAATTACTCCCATTTAGGCATTTTTCAACTCTTTGAATCTGGTCCTGACCTCCCAGGTTTGCACTTTCATCCTCCCAGATCTCAATTTCTGAATCTTTCGAATGCGGCTTGTAGGTGAGTTTTTTTGAAGATGACAAATTTGCAATGCAATATTTGCAACTTTTCAATCTTGCACTCCAAATGATCTTCAAGCATTACACCTAGATCTGCAAACACAAGCACACAAGAGGAGAAAAACTTGTTGATTGTTAGTAAAGGGGGTTGCCTTGGTCAAACCCCCTGTTGATAAGGAAA